>RDPX01000041.1:2126497-2139442 GCA_003991215.1 Morbakka virulenta
AAATTCCTCACTGCCAAATCAAAGTCCCTGTGAAGGGCACCGTCTGAGCCCCAATTGCTGGGGAATAATGACGTTAAAACTAAAAAAAACAAACAAAAAAAACCCACCTTGCTTCACAAATATTTGTGCGGTAGAATCAAACAGCATTGGCACTGAAAAAAGATTTTCCATGGTTGACGATGGTAAAACTTTAATGGTGGCCATTAAGCCATCCTGGGAAGGTGTTTTGGTTAACACATAATTTTTCTTCAGAAATATCATTCGTTTGATAACTTTCCAGACGTATTGACAACGTTTGCTTAATAATAATGTTTGCTTAATAATAATATCGGAAAAAGTTGAAAAGGCGTCACAAAAGGCGTCACTTGCAATAACGCAGTTGAGTCACATTTATCAACATCAACCGTCCCCTAATAAATCCATGGAATCCAGAAGGCTATCATTGTATGCTTCTTTACTATTGGTGAGCAACATTGGAAGCAACTGCCAGTCGATTACATTCGAGCGCAATACAGATGTCTCTTACTTTATCATTTAAATTTAGTCAGTTTTTCACAGATTGATATTCTAGTATATCAGTTGGTTTGTTCATAATCCAAGAAATGGTCAACAACTACGTTAAACGTCTTAGAGTAAGCGATCTCAGAGTTTCTTATGGTTTGACTGATAATGGACAAAATCGGTATAACATCACCGTCAGAAAAATATCAGGTGAAACCAAATTCTGAACTCTTGACTTGGTTACCACACTGGGAAAAAATGCATATCGTAATGCTTCTTTCCTAGATATTAAATGAAGGAGATTTTTAATGCCGATGATTTTTTTCATTACTTTCTGACTTTCATATCAAAGAACTCCAGTTACAAGAGAAAAATTTGTGCTGGAGGAAAGAACTACAAGAATCGACTTGATAGTTTATGTGCTGTCAATACTACTGGTAAAAGGCTACCACGATTGCTTATGAAAAGAGTAAAATATCCTAGATGTTATTAACACCTAAGATCATTGCTATGACAGTACAATTTATAATCTACAGCTTGGATGGATTACAAAAATTATATATATTTCAACGAGCAATAACACAATCCCGGAGTCTAACGATAACAAAACCCCTACTGAAATGGTTAGGCCACCAGATGCCATCACTACCGGAAACACTGACAAGAGAATCGTTGGGTTATTTCGTAAAGCCTATACGTAGACCTATTAAAAGACCGATCTTAAATGACCTGAAAATATACACCAATAAAATTTTGATGATGAATTTCTTGACATGTTTGCAGAATTATATGTTGACCGTAAAAACTGGAAAAGGACTGTTGGCAGCATTATGTCACCAAAGTTAAATAATATACAAATAATAATAATAATAATAATAATAATAAACATTATGTTCATCAAACACTGGTCGTACCACGATACTCGATTTACAAATATAGAGTCATCTAAATGAAAGAAAATAAGTCAAACGTGGTGAAAACGTATCACTAATACCATTGTCAGACGAGAACACAAATTAACATTACTTCATAGCCCAATGAGTTGCTTTCAAGGAATATAAATTTCATTAAGCACCGCAGAACTTGACTAAAATAAAGGGTTGATTCATTCCTCTTGATTAGAACACTGCTAATCTGTTTTTTCTGAGTTCAGGTGCAGGTGTTTTTTCTGTAATTTTAAATACAAGAATCTCTGCTTTTGCAAGGGTATCAGTAGTAATAACAGCAGTCATTTGCTGCATCATCAATTTGTAATGGTCTCGAAGCAAAAGCGTCCATTGGGCAGAAAGTTTAAAGAAAATAAACAAAAGGGTGATCACTTTCACATTTTGGAGGTTTACACTTTTAAAAGTCCCAATCCTCGTAATAATTTGATAGAAGTTTTATCTTTTTGAACACCAGAAAACCGGCCTTATATGCATCTAGAACCAATCTAAGGCTAAAAATTGACTGAAACATGTCTTATCTTTGCGTATTGGCTGGCCTTTTTTTGTCTTCCAAACTTATAAGAAACTTACGCCAAGCAAAATGGCATATTTAAAACATGCTAATATACCAAAAAAGTTTCTTTTTTCTTTCCATTTTGCTATTTTCTCGATATTTTGTAATGTTTTAGCTAGAGCTGGATATCAGGTTTTTGGCTGGTAGGCAAATTATGAGAAGCATCAACTTGAAATCCCTTTTGTCAGCAGTATAGATTTGAATGAACATTATTTCGAACAATACAAATTACCTTAGGTTCGAATGGCCTGCGTTGCGAGCTGCATGCACTTCCAGAAGGATAAACAGTAAAAAATTGGTCCCTAAAACGCCCCTTTTTTGATGTTCAGAGAGGATTCTGAAAAGTTAATATGTTTTTGTTTGACTGATACTATTCTTTTATTGTTAAAATTTCATTTGTACTGTTGTTTCAGGCTAATTTATTAAAGTCTTTGTGATATATAAGCGTAGTTTTCAACATATATACACATTGCTAAGATGAGTTGTATTTAATAACGTCTGAAAAGTTAGTTCTGTTTGAATGTTGGTACAGTTAAACACTGCCAACTGTTAAAAAGCCCTTCCTTGTTTTGAGATCACGCTATATAATATTTACCACTATTTATGCTTGAAAGTTTTAAAACCAGGTAACTGAGCTGTGCAATCAAAGACAAATTCTCCTTCTCTCAGAATTTTGCAACTCATGATGTCACTGTTATTTCACTGCAGTTTGGTTTGAAAACGTGTTACGTATAAAGGGCAAAGAAAATTGAATATATTTCTTAAAGATAATTTTTACTAACTTTTTATTTGCTGAACACATTATCCCATACCACACATATGAATTGGCTGCAGTTGTTTATTTACTGTACTCGACGATCCCGAACGGTTAGCTTTGAAGATTCAAACGTTGTGCATCTCTCTGGCATGCACCATAGACTACTTCAGTGTTTGATCTGCCGCAGGTCACATCAACCACGATGTAAAGTCTTAAAATTTTCTAGTTTGCGTAACACTTACAAAACTCCCTATAATTACTGCAAAGCCAAATTGTTTATGATGTAAAATACTTAGCAACTGAGCTAATTTTGTATAGTTTTTTCCTGTTGTCAGATGTTTTTTGGTAACGCTCGTTATGTGCCGACGAAATGATTAATTGCTTTCTTTTGGCTTCTGTCTTTGTGTCTAGTCCACACACTGGCTACTAATGAGTTAAAAGACTGTTTCATTTTTAAGGTTTTTTTACCTTTCAGGAGAAGTCAAACATTGTTAAATAATGTTATTGTTTTACCCATGTTCTGGTTGTTTTCGTATACAAATTACTCTTTCACCTATCTTGCATTTTTACCTTTGTCTTTGAAAGGATGCCAATGAATTGCAAGGATTCGTGTAAGCGTTACCAAAACTAGGCAATTGTGCATTTTTACACTTTCAGTAGGATGTGATCTACAACAAATGAATCCCTGAAATGTACAATGATGCATGCCACAAAGATGCTGAAGGAATGAATCTCCGAAAGTGCATAGAGAACATGTTGAAAAGCAAAATAGAAAATAGAGTAAATCATTCAAACGCTGAAGTAGATAACCAAAATAAAAGTCTGTAAGCTATTACATCTGACAAAATATTAATGCGAACGAAAAGTCAGAAAATACTCTCCATAGATACTTCTCCCATTGTCAAGCAGCCTGATGCTGGGAGACGTATTTCTCAAAATGTAGCGCAGTAAAAGCTTATGATTCATGACATGATAAAGCTTCTACATCTATGACTTCCACTAAGTCCATAAAGTCAAGTCTTTTAAAACTACTCTCCACTTGGATATCGTCAGTAGACGTGCAACACAATATATAGGTTTTTATAGATAATTTAATCCATGTATCTATATTAAGAGACAGTGTTGTATATGAGCATACTGCAAACGTTTGAGAAAACGATTGCCCTGATTACTGAAGGTCTGAAGGCCTTATGAGCTAGATAGATAAATAAATAGATAGATAGATAGATAGATAGATAGATAGATAGATAGATAGGTGGATGGATGGATAGAGATATGGATGGATAGAGGGAGAGGGAGGAGAAAGAGAGACAGACAGACAGATATACAGAGAGAGAGAGAGAGAGAGACAGAGAGACACAGAGACAGAGAGAAAAAATATTTGTTTTATCTTTTGACTATCTTAAGTTTGATTCTTTGATTCCTATTGCATAAACCCATACAAAGTACTTTCAGTGACCAAAAGTAAAACAACAGACATAAAGAAAGACATTTTTATACGAATAGTCCAAAAGTCGATGGACGAAAGTCATTTTTTAAGTTTCCAGAGCATCCGGATTCCGGATCACTCCTCTGGTAAATTCCCAGTATTCACACCCTTGAAATAGACTCTTCAAATGTAAAAAATATCTATGGATTAGACTTTATACATATGCTTATACATTTATGGCATGCATCCTTGTACAAAAGCTACGTAGGTACGTTTTGGTTTGTTTGAATGTAAATGTATGTGAGTGTATGTGTGAATACTATTGGTATTCTTGGGTATTGCAGTTTACTCGACTTTAAGATTGCTACACACTATTGTAGTTTTATTAATGACACATTGTAGTATCTTCATTATTCATCCTTTTCTGTCACTATATCAGCTGCCTTGCAGAAACATCTTTATTTCTTCAGACGTGAAGACCACATCCATAAAACCTTTGTTTTACCTTCACTATCTTTTTGTTATCGTATTTTATGTTTTTCTTTCTTTTTTACTTCCCTCCTTTTTATGCTCTTCCTATTTTATTTCATCTATTTGAGCTACATATCTTGTCTGCTTTCATTTTAATTCTAATACAAATGTTCGTATAATTTTTTAAGATGGGCTTAGCTACTACCAAATAAAAGTGGTTATTACAGATTAGTTGTCTACCTCAAATGTAAGTGTTGAATAGTTGAAAGAGTTCCCCGTCGTAGTACACTATAAAACAGTGTAATGCATTGTTGATATCAGGGATTTCTCATAAAAAGTTGCCATCACGGCGCCTTCAAAACCGTCAAAAATAAAATATTGGATCAACATTTCAAAACAAGATCGGAAAAATATTTGAATTAATTGAAGAGTTCCTGTAATGGTTTTTTTACTTGTCTTACACGGAAAACCCCAACTATATCTAAAGAGTTCAAATAGTCCGGTTTTGAAAGAAATTAAATCATTGCGGTTAGTTTTCTAAGCGGCTTTAAGAACATGCTGATAAATTGTGCAAGAAAGTATAAGCAATTTTATGAATGCAATAATGAGATGCAGAAGATTTAATGATATAGAACAGAACGTCTCTTTGTTTCAAATGGAATGGAATTTTCTTTCCCAATAGGACATATATGTTTATTTCTTATTTTCATGGTCTTTAATATAAAAGGAGGTTTAAATGAGTAAAACCTTGAATATTCTAATGAAAAGAAATGCACATGGAGTCTTGAAAATATTGCCTTGACTGAATTCCATCGTGCTGGGCGTTAATAATGAATATGTCCACCATAAATCTCAGACTGCTTTCTTGTGTCTGTGGTATCTGATACGATCCATCTCTTGGCCTTCCACTTATGTTACTTTAAATGTAAACCTACCAGTTTTGTATAGACCTTAGATACACTTCCTTTGTAAAATAGAATATGAAAGCAAATATTCAGTAATAATTACCCTTCGAGGCATGTTACTTCTTGTACAAACATTTATTTAAAACTAGAATATGTTATCTGTTTCTGACAATGATTTCCATTGGTTGGCGTGAGGAAGGGCATCCTGTCAAGAAATTCCTTACTGCCAAAATGAAGTCCCTTTGAAAGGCATCGTCTGAATCAATTTACTGGGGAAAATGACCTTAAAAACACAAAAAGTTCTGAAAGTGATTTCTTGTGTTTTATCCTAGAAACAGAATAAAAGGGATCAGGAAATGTTAAGAAAATAATTGTGAAGTTTGACAGAAAAGAACTGGAAAGGTTTTCAATAATCTTACGGAACACATATGTGACCAGAAGATCTTAAATCAAGAAAACGACTCTCTTACTTGGCAAATTTAAAGAAAGAATTCAACTCTCTGATAGATGATGGTTTTTTTAAAGTTCTTGTATTAAAAATCTGAGTCCTTACAGAAGTGAGAGAATACGATATTCCATACGTGAGGGAAAGTGACAGAACAATGACCATTGCTATTTTTTATTATTATTTAATATAATTCATGCAATTAGTTTTTGCATAAATAAGTATATGATCATGCATTAACCGGATACTTAAGAAAATATGATTTTATATATATGTATATATATATTTATATACGTATATAACACGTGTTACAATTAAAATTATTCTATTCATTATTATTTTTAAGATATTTTATAAGTTATCATTTGATAGATAAACTCTTCCATGTTTTTCTTTCAAACATACTGCACCCAGTATCCTAAGGTCTGAAGAACCTTTCCTATAGACTGTTTTGTTCCTACTAATCAAGCTTTTGCAACAAGTCTAAGCTACTCTAGAATTGTAACTTTTCGAATCATGTTATCAAGTTATTGAACGGCACTCCAAATGCACCCATTAGTAAATACATAATATAAAGAAAGCTGATATTTGTTTAATGTCTGCAGAAAAAGATAGAATTAATTATGGTCAATACAAAACAAATGCCATAAGGCATCCAATAACTGAATGACATAGGTGTAAACAATTTTAAATTTAGAGGTATGAGACATTGGGGAGTTTGAAGAAATGGAAATTGGAGGCTGAAGTTTTCATTTAATCGTAAGTACTGACCCAATATTGGTTTCACCTTTAACACTCCTAGATTTAGCTCTGAATTGCTATCAATCTCAAAAGCCTTGTGTAAATATGAGCATGTGAGAAAAGTATATAGAGCTTCATGTTTGAAGTTTCCCGTTTAAAGGGCTGGTGTCTCTCGCCAGCACATTAGTACCTCTGATAATAGCAAATAGTCAGCTTCAAACGTGCTCTGAACTTTTGTCAGGTACAGTTCCCAGTACTGTTTGAAATGTTTCTACCGATTTCAAGAAAAGCACTGAGTCATTGTCATATATGTGTTTGTTTATATTGTACTTGTTGATAATCATTCGTCACATATCCTTTAGATCATGGACCACCAAAGTAAAGTCCGCAAAGTATGTTTGTCACGCCCGGCCGACTTCACTTGAATTTGCTTAATGAAATGCATGGAACGCTAATGATTGGAAGAAAGAAGAACACTGAATGTAAACAGGCATAGGGAGCAATAAAAAGTACGTGTTATCTGTTCTGAAAAGTCAGCCAAGCCAAACAAGGATGTTAATGGGCTTAATGTGAGGTATTTAAATTCCGCAGTAGTTTTTCAATTCATAAGCTGTTCCTTTTGCTCAGCTTTAATTTCTCCGTTCGCTGCAAGCAAGTTTTTCATGTTAATTAAAATACTATTGATTTGACGAGCATTTAAGACCAAACACCAGGTCACTAATGAACTAGGGTGAGTGAAATTTAAGTTATGTAGCTTTTGAATAAGGATGAATTATAAAAAAAAGGTTTCTATAAAAATTCGTGTAAAAAAACGATCGTCAAAGTAGAAAATAACAACCTTTGAATCAAGTTCCTAGATTACTGTAAAAGAGCGCAACTTATTCCAAAATTCCTGAAATTCAAAATACCCACTAATTGACGCTTTGACGACAAAAGCATACGGAACTTTTAGCTTCAGCTGCTCAGTAAGGAACAAGTGAGAGCAAAAAATGATCTTAAAACCATGAACCAGAAGCTCAACATGAGACGTGAACAGTTAAGAGCTTTAACGCCAACGAACTGCCTACCTTCTATCATTCTGTACACACGTATCACCAGACGTCAAGTACGCCAGGAACAGTTGAGAGTGCATAACAAGAAGCTGACAAATGTATCAGAGAAACAGGAACGACCCCTGTTTAATGTGCAGAATACAGTAGTTTTGTATGGCCTAGAGAAGTCCCCACCATCTTATGTGATACAGACTTTTTCTCTTGGTCCCAAAAATGCTGTACTTGATCGTTTTGATCCCACGGATATTCTCGCTAAAGTTCATTGAGTGTTGAATCATTGTGAAAATAAGAACATTTCGGATATGATTATGACTGATATCAATGTGAAAACAATAAACTATATTAAGAAATGTAAAAAGATGAAGCCGTCCAAAAACATCATCATGACTCAGAAGAATCTGAAGGAAAATAGTTACTCGCAATCCCATTCGGCAAAGGAGTGGGTATATGCTTGATGAAGAAAGAAACGTATCAGTAGAAAATGAATGTCATCATAAACCTCCCCCAGTTTGAAAAGATCGAGAACAAAAGAAAGAATGCAAATCATCCAGTGCTAAAAGAAGAGGAGAGAATTACAGAGATTCTTAAGAAACTACTTGATGATGGACTTATTGATGAGATCCAATACGTATCCATGAGACCGAAGGGTAGCCAGCCTGCTCGCCTCTATGGGTTAGCCAAAGTCCATAAGAAGAACATTCCTGTCCGCCCAGTTCTATCTATGCCGGGATCGACATACCAAAAAGTTCCTGTAAAAGTGGCCGAGTGACTCTCTGTCGTCCCAAAATGTAAAATCAACTCATCGACCAAATCTGTGTGTGACAAACTGAAAACTGTACAACTCTCTGAGGATGAAATAATAAGTAGTTTCAATGTTTCCTCACTGTACATCAACGTACCTGTAATGGAAGCTGTATTGTTCTGTGCAGGTCTGTTATTCTCCGTGCAAGAAGAAAAGAGACCTCCTGTGTCGAAAGAGACTTTCATCACGCTGGCAAAAATAGCATCATGTGATGTTGTTATGTCAACGCATGACGGTTGCTACAGACAGAAGGATGGCCTAACCATGGGCAGCCCATCAACGGACACGGGTTTGATTCTCAACTACTACGGCCTCGCCCCTAAACTATACAAAAGATCTGTCGTTTCAGGCTTTATTCACCGAATCCACCGTGCATGTAGCTCCTAGCAATACATAAATGAGAGTCTAGAAAACGCCAAACGCATCTTGGAACTCAATTAATACCCTCCCACATTCTTTGAACCCATAATCAGAGATACACTGGAGAAAATAATCAGATCTGGTGTTGTTGATGATATAAGTAGCTCTGAGTCCACGTACCAGTCCAACACTAAATCAGATAAAATTCCTCTGATAGTCAAATACCGTGGAAAGTGTACTGAAGACTATGCACGCACCGTACACAAGGCAAATGCCCCTGTATCATAGTCATGACGCTCAGGAAAATCAGAACTGTTCTACCTTCTCTTAAACCACATACGGAGAAGATGCTCAAGAGCGGGGTTGTCTACAAGTTAACATGTCCAGGCTGCTCTGCCTGCTATGTTGGAGTGACCATGTTGTGACCTATGTTGGAGTTGGACCTATGAAACCTTATCTTTAACTCTGTGATTCCACCTTAACAGAAGAAAATGTGGACATTTAAAAATCATCATCTAGAGGAGAGGGTCACTTGTTAACTTTAGAAGCTTTGCCTATCCAGGAGTTGAAGCCTGCAATAAATACAAAGGATGAGTGGAGGTCGTGAGAACTTAAGATTAAGTTGTAGTCAAGTTCTTGACCTCTAATCATCATTTGTTTCTAATGCAGATGCAGTAGAATTAGCTGTTAGTTGTTAGTCTCTGTACACTATGGCTATTGTCATATTTGAATCTCATAAGTGTTTTGTGGTTTGTTTTAGATTACCTGAGTGTAAACTCGAAAAATTTGTAAACAACAAGTGTTGATTCCTTCTCTACATAAAAAAATATTTATCAAATTTTGTGTATGAAAAGTTAAAAATCTAGGAAATCAAGGAAAGTTCATTTAACACCAATACAACGATTTACAAACAATTATGAAGACAGTGTAAGGTACAAACATTCAGATCAGAAGTCAACAAGATTGATATTCAAGACAGAAAATATTCAGATAGACAGGGTCTCTTAAAACACGTGATGTGACACTGATTACAATTTGCTGGATTTCTTGCGGTGATGGTTCACCTGGAATCTTTTCCAGATGTGGTTGTGTTCCTTTCTTGATCTTCATTTTTTCGATTTCCATTCCAAGATCTTTATATTTTGATAGCTTTTCAAACACTCTAAAGGAAACATTTTTATCTGAAAGAACACTCAAATCGATGAGCAGGCAGGTGCTGTTCTTCATGTCCTTGACAATTATGCCTGGACGATTAGCCTGCATTGTCCGATCAGACTGCACAGAGAGGTACCACAGAATTGTAAAGTCTTTCCCTTCAGTAACTGGCTCTGAATGGTTTTCGCGCCAATACCGGTAAGTCTTGGTTTCTACAGAAAAATGTTTGCATAGCTTCCAATGGAGATATTACCCACCCCTGTGGTGCTCGTTTTTGTACTGATTAGGTGTAAGAACAGAGCAGCCGGAAACTAGGTGGTCTGTTGCCTCGACCTTTTCCTCGCAGAACAGACAATTAGGGTCAGCTCTGTTGTGTAAAACATTAGCCTGATAGTTGCGTGTGAAGAGGTTTTTGGAATTTGGTAGCTAGAATAAAACCCTTTGTTTCCCCTTTCAGTCCGGAGCTACGTTTTCGAATTTTAGTATCTGGCCTCCTCAACTCACAAAGATTCCAATTCATCACATTGTAGCTATAAGTTACAACTGGTATAGCTAAATAGTTGATTGCAGTTATTTTATATTTAGAATTGAGTTATGTCTTCAAAATCGATCTCACCTTCCTAATGCATTCTTTTCTGATTTTCTCTTTCCTTTTGGCATGCTGTATGCCGTCTCCTTCGTTAACATCAGGATACTTTTACATCCCTTCCTGATCTAGTTCTTAAATTAGAGATTCATCATCTGGTATAACATTATGTGTGCTTACCAATTTTCCCCGCTGAAAACTTGCTTTAGAACATTTATCCATCCCAAACTCCATCCCAATGTCGTCACTAAAAGCCTTAGCCGTTTTAAATAACCCTCACAATTCATCATCCTTTCGAGCATATAATTTTTATTATCCATTTTACAAAGGTGATTTATTATTTTATCAATGATATATACTTATATCCATATGTAGTGTTGTTTAACATTTGGGAGAGGGATAATAGTGTCATGGGAAATAAAAGCTGAGAAAGCGAGTCCCCCCTGGAAAATTCCACACTTAATAAAGTCTGTGGCGTGACAGCCCTTAAGTAACTGGAGACTGGCTAGCTTTAGACGAGCAGTAACTACCTAGTGAGGCACGATGGCCTCTCCAATCGTCTGAAGAAGCTTCCAGCACTACACGATACGTCAGTCAGGCGCCGAGATTTTTCATCGGTAAAACTCCCTTCCTTGTTGTTTGGACTTCCTAAAGCGGCGCTGGGGTGATCTCGTCAGGAAAAAAACAAGGACAGTGAATTATGAAGAACCAGTTCTTTCAAATGCAGCATGTCTCTTCTCCTCACAATCTAGTGGAAGCCAAAGAATAGGCAAGGCAAATGCATTTTGACGGCTGTAGTTGAACAGGAATTCCTAAAATGTTACCAAAACAGTAGCGGACTGCCTGAGTAACTCCAACTATAACCTGAGTAACTGAATCCAGAGCACAGAGGTTTGAGTCCGAGTAGTACAAAACTTACTTGTACGTTTTGTGCTACCATGCTGTTTGGCTCTGCTCGTAAACTGACTAAATGTGAAGGACTGAACCTAGGCTACAACAGTGTAATCATCAACACCACCATAAAATACAAATATTTAGGGACACAGCTATATAAAATGTTAAACTTCAAGATCAGTTTAATGAAACACACAAGAAAATTTCATCACGTTTACAATTACTTTCGAAACTATGGATGCACCTGACAACTACAGCAGCTTTCTCCATGTACAGAAACATGATCGTTCCGTTATTTCTATTCAACTGCATCTCAAACTTGAACTTTACTTCGACGCAAGAGTAAAAACTCGAAAAATCAGTAATCACATAAAAAAAAGAGCAAATGTCATAATCAACAATAAAGAAGAAAAGGAAAATTGAAGAATTGATAATTTACAAGGTCTTGTATGAAAACATGCTTGTATTATGGTATGGAAATGTTTACACGGACAACTGTGTAACAATTTTAGAAATTATTTTATTTTAAATAAACACACAGCTCGAACAAGAAATCAAGGATCTCTACTGATTGTTCTGAAAGTCAGATTGGAGAGCACGAGATTGTCCTTCTTCTTCACGGAAGTGCAACTTTTTAACTCTTTGCACGTGGTGACTAAGTAGCCGGACTCCCTATCTGAATTTCGTCTGAACAAGTTGATGTCACAATTTTAAACTGTGTTGTATGTGCATATTAATAAAAATGAATTATACTAATTTTTAATAATTTTTAGAGAGGCTAGATTTCACTTTTTCCTTTCTTTCTTTTTCCTTTTTCTTTTAGCTTTTAGTTTAGCAGGACCAGCTTTAATAGCAGCTTTTTGTCAAGTTAACGCTTTTGTATCCTATTAAAATATATTGTATAATAATAATAATAATAATACCTCTTAGCCATATCCTCAGAAACATGGAGCAGGGATATCACTTCGAAAAAGATCAGCAAAAGATTAATCACCTATTATTCATGGACGACCTAAAGCTATATGCTGGTAGTCAAAACGCCTTGGATTCGCTTGTACAGACGGTCAGAATCTTCAGTAATGATATTGGAATGCAATTTGGCATTGAGAAATGTGCCGTCTTGAGAATGTACAAAGGAGTGTTGAAGGATTTCTCTGGTATCAAACTTCCTGATGATTGTGAAATCAAAGGCTTGAAAGAAGGAGAGGGTTATAAATACCTTGGAATTCTCGAGGCTGATGTAGTCAAGAGTAAGGAAATGAAAGACAACATATCTAAAGAATACAAAAGACGAGTTAGAAAAATTCTGGAAACCAAACTGAATGGGGGAAATCTTATACAGGCCAT
>RDPX01000041.1:2147021-2159246 GCA_003991215.1 Morbakka virulenta
TTTTTTTTGACTTTCATTTGATGATGAAACTTCAAGAGGGCCATCATTTGGACAAACCTGATCATGGGTTGCCTCTTGATCTATGGAAAGTGTTTCCGACTCAGTAGCTATCTTTTCGACCCCAGCCTGGTCGGGTACCGGGGGACGCGCTCCTTGTTTATCCACGCGACGAGCGATGTGGCATGATTTCTTTCTAATTGACCTTTTCATCATAAAAATAATAGACTAGATTTTAAAATCAGAGTTTTCCTTCTCCTAGGTGGACTGCCAACCAAGGCTAATGAGCTCCACCTACCCAGGGCTAACAGGTACTACAACGTGCCCAAGGGTGACCTGGAGGTAGTTGTGGCAAAGGGTAACCTCATTCGCCCACGTCGAAACTCCACAACCGGATGTATTTTAACGTCATACCCAGGACGATTATTATTATTATTATTATTATTATTATTATTATTCCGCGGGGACTCTGGGACTCAGAAGTACGAGCTGGTAACTGGTGCGGGATATCCAACCTCTTGCCAGTAAGGCTAAAATGCATCTTAAATATTAAAATTAAAACAAAAAGTAAATCATACCGCATCGTCCGCCGCACGGATCAACAAGGGACGCGTCCTTCAGGCAGAGACCAGCCTGAGTTCGAAAAGAATGCAACTAGGTCTACCTCTTTCCAAAACGAAAGTAAGCAAGGTCACCAGAACGAGGTAACCCTCATCCTTTGCCCTTCGGAACTGCCAACTAGTAATAAAAATACCACACCTAAAAAAAAGGACTAGGGAAGAGTACGTTGAGGTAATATATTGTTTTCATTATGCACTTGAAAAACCTGAAGCAAATAATACTAACGACACGTTTAAAATCTGGTGTGAAAGAAATAGCAATAGTAATAATGAAACTGACTAATGAGTGATAATAGACTAGCTAATCATAGGAGACATATAATTCGCGAAAAGAAATTAAGAGAAGCTGAAATCTCAAACATTAAGGAAAGAGTAAAAGACGATTCAAAAGAGAATAGAAGATCTGGGAAATGAGTTACAACAAAAGGATGGTGATGTTTTGACAATTGATGAAAATATTGATGTGCATGGTAACTTAAATGTAATGTCGCCTGGGGGATGAGCAAGCCAGCACATCCCTCAGCCAGTCCCAAGCCTGTATAAAGACAGAAGGTTTGGCGACAGGAAGAGCAATCGGCCGGTAAAAATCATATGCCTCAAACTAAATTATGCCTGAAAACCGACGACAACCGGACAATGCTAGGGCATCCCCTTTGTTAAGCGATGCGCAGCGGAACACTGGCCCTGACGCTGTGACAAGTAAGCAAACGAGACTAACAACGATCAGGATAGCAACCCTAAACATCGGAACGCTACCAGCGAAGAGTAGAGAGATTGCAGACATGATGACTCGGCGCAAACTGGATATACTGTGCCTACAAGAGACGCGATGGACTGGAGGGAAAGCAGGAGGAAAGGCAAGAAACATTGGAGAAGGAGTGAAACTTTACTATAGTGGAGGGACAAGACCACGGAATGGAGTTGCGATATGTCTGAAGGACGAATGGTAAGACAAGATCATAGAAGTAAATAGGACATCTGACAGGATGATCAGCATGAAGTTCGTGAACCCTTAGAAAACCTACAACATCATATCTGCATATGCCTCACAACAAGGCTGTGACGAGGAAGAGAAAAAGAGATTCTGGGAAGAAATTGCAACGGTAATTGACAACATTCGCATAGAGGAGGAGCTTTTCCTGGCAGGAGACCTGAACGGACATGTGGGAAGCAGTAGACAGGGATATGAGAGATAGCATAGAGGGAAGTCACGTGGCAACATCAATGCGGACGGAGAGAAGATCCTTGACTTTGTTAGAGCTTGTGATTTGGTCCTGGTGAGCACTTTCTTCGTTAAGAGCGACGCGCAGAGTTATACCTTTGAGAGCAGCCGTAATAAGACAATTATTGATTACAACACGACAAGGAGAGAAGGTCTGAGCAGAATAAAGAACTGCAAGGTAATTATTGGGGAGTGCGTAGCTCCCCAACACCGCCTACTAGTGATGGATTACATCTATGAAAAAAGAAGAAGGGAAGGAGAAAGAGGGACAAGAGGATCTGTTGATGGAAACTGAAAAAACAGGAAGGAAGAGACCTCGTAGAGAAGCTGGAAGAAATACTGGAAGACACTGAAGACGAGACGAAAATGAAGTGGCAAACAACTTACCCCGATATAATAGAAGCAGCTAAGGAGATCCTAGGAACATCAGTACCTGGAAAATACTTAGAGAAGGAGTCTTGGTGGTGGAATGAAGAAGTGAAGCAGGCAACAAAAGAAAAGAAGATAGCCTTTAAACGGTAGAAAATGCAAAGGACGGATGAAGTAAAAGAGCATTAATAACAAATGAACAAGATCAGCTAGGAAAAGTGTGCAATAGCGCGAGAAGCAGCAGTTGAAAAGCTTTACAGGGAGCTGGTAAAAAATGTCCCTCAGATCATTCATCCCCTGGCAAAAACCAGGAACAGGAGGTCAAAGAACATCCACAGACTGTCCCTTGTAATGTATAGGGATGGGAAAATTCTATGTGATGATGGAAAAATTCAAGACAGATGGAGCGGCTATTTCCACACCCTACTGAACACCAAAAATCGAATGGAGAAATTAGAGGAAGTACCACCGGTGCAAGGACCAGTGCAGGATATCAACGAGAGTAAAGTTAAAATACAACTTGAGAGAATGAAAATAAATAAAGCAACGGGACCAGACGAATTACCAATTGAGCCAGTGAAATGCCTGAAGGAAAAAGGAATATCTTGGATAACAGCAGTAATGAGAAATATCATGAGAGACGGAATACTACAGGAATGGAGAGAAAGCACTACCACACCTATCTTTAAACAGAAAGGAGACCCACTTGAATGTGGAAATTGTAGAGGAATAACGTTGCTCAGCTATAGCCTGAAGCTCATGGAAAAAGTCATTGAAGCAAGACTAAGAGAAATAGTTACCATCAGAGAAAATCAGTATGGATTCCAAAGAGGAAAGTCAACTACAGAACCAATGTTCTGCCTAAGAATATTGCAAGAAAAATTCAGAGAACACAACAGGCCAATACACATGGTGTTTGTAGACCTGGAAAAAGCCCACGACACTATCCCCAGGGAGCTTATTTTGGCACTGTCTTCAAAGATGAGGGGTTCCAGAGGAGTACATTAGAGTGATTAAGGACATGTACAAGGGCAGCACCACCAGAGTTAGCACAGGCTCTGGAAAGACAGAGAAGATAAAGAAAGCAGTTGAACTTCACCAGGGATCGGCTTTCAGCCCGTTGCTCTTCATAATCCTCATGAACGTCATCACTGACAAAATTGTTGAAGAAAGCCCTTGGGCAATGTTGTTTGCCAATGACATGGTGCTCTGCGCATATGATCAACTAGAACTTGAGCAGCGACTTGAGAAGTGGAGAGAGGTGATGGAGAGTGCGGGGTTGAAGCTGAGTAGGTCAAAGACGGAGTATTTACCACCCGTTGGAGGGACAGGAGACATCATGATGAATGAATACAACTCGAATGCAAGAGCCAAGCTACCGAAATATCACCAGTCCAAATACCTTGGCACAACGATCCAACAGGAGGGAGGCTGCCAAAGAGAAGTCGAACTGCGTATTTCTAAAGACTGGAACGAATGGAAAGAGTTAATTGGAGTACTCTGCGACAAAAATATGCCTCCCAAGCTCAAAGTGCTAATTTACAAAACAGTAGTGAAACCAGTCCTGATCTACGGAAATGAAACTTGGCCTATTACGGGTACTCAGGCGGACACGATTAGCTCCTGTGAAATGCGCATACTCCGATACTGCCTTGGAATAAGTTTAGAGGAGCACAGGAGAAATGAGACGATAACAACAGAAGCCGGGGTGATGCCAGTAAAAGATCTGATGAGAAAAAGGAGGATGGAATGGTTTGGCCATGTTTGTCGCCGAAAAGAAGAGGAAGATATCAGGATGGTATGCGAAATGAGAGTTGAAGGAAATAGAGGCAAAGGCAGACCAAAGCAAAGATGAAGGGATACAGTGAAAACAGACCTTCGCTGGCTTGATCTGGAGAGAGAGGACACTAGCGACAGGAGCAGGTGGCGGAGTCTGGTCGAGCGGAAGATACTGCAGAAATCCCGCTACCCGGTCGGGATACAACGGAGAATGGTGAGCAAGGTGAGCATGGTAACTTAAATGTGTTAGAGGAAGAACAGCAAGAACCTGTACCAGCTGTTGAAGTAGATGAACAGGAGTTTGAAAATAGACATTTTAGAAGAGTTTTCAGTAGTTTAGCAAACTAAAATCGAGGATAGAGAAGTATTACTTAAAATCAGACACCCTCACAAATTCAAAAATATCTTTAAGAAACAAAGCTTTTTAAATAATCTGCAATGAAATTAATCCGAACTTGACTGAACTCAAGAAGTTAATGCATGCAACAGGAAAAGTTATTCAAACCAAATGTGGAGTCAAAATTAAGAAGCGAGAAGCTACCAAAAAAAAGAATAAACCAAAATGGCAATTGAAGATAGAAAAGAAAATCGAAATCTTTAGGAGGGAGATATCACTGGTGGAGGAACTGCAAAAAAATTAAAAATTAAAGTCGGGTAAAGCTAGGAAGTCTTACGGAAATATGACATTAAAGACAGAGAGTAATTGCCAAGTTTGAAGGAAGAATTAAAGCAAAAGATATAGGTTAAGGTGCAGAGGTTACGTAGATTTCACAAACGTCAAAAGTTCTACGGGCAAAACAAAATCTTTGAAACGGATGCTAAAAAGTTTTGTGGTGAAATCGGGTAAGAAACACTAACTGTAGAGGATGTGCTGTCGAAAGACGAGGTTTGTGAATTTTGGAATTAGATCTGGGGTAATGAAAAGGATTTTAATGGAAATGCGGAATGGTTGCAAAATTTGGAAAAAAGCACAAGGGATATACCAGGGCAGGCATGGGTTGAAATTACAACAGGCGAAGTTAAAAAGGCTCTTAAAAAATCTCACAAATGGAAGTCCTTCGGAATAGACAAAGTGCCGAATTTTTAACTAGACTCTCTCTCTCTCTCTCTCTCTCTCTCTCTCTCACACACACACACACACACACACACACTCTCTCTCTCTCNTCTCTCTCTCTCTCTCTCTCTCTCTCTCTCTCTCTCTCTCACACACACACACACACACACACACACACACTCTCTCTCTCTTCTGCCTATAATAGGAAAATCAAAAACTAATGAAACCACCAATGAACTGAAGCATGTAATAACCAGGAACAATACTGAAACGAACAACTAAATAAGAGCTGCATCTGTGTGGATTGCAGAACAAATAGGACTAAGGAAGAGAGATTATAATAAAACTAGAAATGAATCCAGGTGGAAAAGAAGAATAGAGGAAGACATAAAGAGATTGAAAAAGGATGTAAGCTTCCTAGAAAGAGATTTGAAAGGGGAATGTGGATTGACTAAAAATACGAAGCTGAAAAGAATCAAGGGAAAGTATAGGGTAAAGAAAAAGGAAGTAAAAACTGTTATTGAAGAGCTAAAATAGAAAATGATTGCAAAAAGCAGAAGGCTCAAACGGTATGAGCAAAGAATCAACCAATATAAGCAGAACCGTATCTTTAATGTAGATCAAAAGAAGAAATATGAGTTTAATGGAGTGCCTAATTCAGAATAAAGTAGAGAATTTTGGGGTGGTATATATTCGATTGACAAGGAGCATAATAGGAAAGCAGAATGGTTAAAGGATTTGAGAGAAAAATAACGGTTACAAGTGTAGAGAAAGTAACAAAGCAATGTAGAAAGATACCTAATTGGAAAGCCCTGGTAGGGATGGTGTTCAAGGATACAGGATCAAAAACTTCAGCAATCTTCACGAGAGAATAGCTAAACAACTGAATGATATTTTGATGGGAGAAAGAAATTTGCCTGAGTGGATGACATATGGAAGAACAGTGTTATGCCAGAAAGATTCTAGGAAAGGTAATATTGTGGATAATTATCGCCCCATTACATGTGTCCCAATAATGTGAAAGCTACTAACGGGAATGGTAGCTGAAGAAATGTGAAGATACCTCTAAAGAGAGAATGTAGTACCTGAAGAACACAAAGGGTGCAGGCGTAAGTGTCGGGGCACAAAAGACCAACTGTTAATAGACAAGGCCATTCTAAACGATTACAAGAAAAGATATACAAACCTCTCAGTGTCATGGATTGACTACAGAAAGGCGTATGATTTTGTTCCACACAGTTGGCTAAGTGAGTGCATGGAATTGTTTGGTTTAGCTGAGAATATAAGAGAGTTTCTAAAGCAAAATATGAAACAGTGGAAATTAGCACACACAGCCAATGGAGAGGACGTTGGAGGTGTTGAGGTAATAAGAGGAATTTTCTAAGGAGACAGTCTTTCGTAGCTACTGTTTGTATTAAGTATGATACCGTTGTCTTCGATTGTACGAAAGGTAAATGTAGGATACGAATGGGGAACAAAAGACTATAAAGTGAACCACCTGCTATTCATGGACGATCTAAAACTTTATTCTAAGAGCGAAGATCAAATTGACTCACTTGTTCAGACTGTTCAACTTTTATAGCAAGGATATCGGAATGGAATTTGGCATAAAGAAATGCGGGATTCTGATATTGAAAAGTGGGAAGCTTATTAGGAGTCAGGTAATTGAATTTCCAAATGGAGAAACCATAAAAGATGTGGAACCAGATGAATATACATACCTGGGTATTGTTGAGCTAGGGAAAATCGAAGAAGAAGAGATGAAAGCGAAAACGATCACAGAATACAAGAGGCGTCTGAGAATGATTCTGAAGTCACACCTTAATGGGAGGAATAAAATCACTAGGATAAACATATGGGCGGTCTCAATATTCAGATATGGTGCAAAAGTGATCAGCTGGAAAGAAAGTGATTGGAAAAGGATGACAGAAGGTCAAGAAAAACAATGACTATGCATGGAGCGTTGCATTCGAAAAGTGACGTTGATAGGTTATACATAAAAAGGATTGAGGGCGGCAGAGGACTATGTAGTATAGGGAACTGCGTACGGACAGAAGAGGACAGTTTTGCATTTTTTGTTGCAAATTCTACTGAACATTTCATCAAAGAGGTAGCGGCAGCTAAGACCGTGAATACTGATGCAGTGATACCAAGCCGTGAATTTAAGAATCAGACGACACAGGAGCTTAAGGAGAAGTGGACTGAAAAGAGGATGTATGAGCAATTTCCGAGGGATATTTCTGAGAAAGTCGACAAGGATCGTACATGGAGTTGGTTGTCAAAATGTGACTTATAGGTTGGTACAGAATCCTTAATTTGCGCTGCACGGGAAGAGACCCTTACGACTAACTATGTGAAATACCATATTGATCATACGAGCAAAAATCCATTCTATAGACTATGTGGCAAGAAAGGGAAAAGTGTGCATCATATTGTGAGTGGTTGTGATAAATTATAATTATTATTTCATAATTTTTATACAGATAAATACTGTTTTTCTTACGAAACCTGTTCAAAAAATGAAAAATAAAGTCTATAAATCTGAGAGGGAAAAAAAGAACAAAAAACCCCAACAAAAACAACAACAATAACAAAAACAAACAAAACCCCACTATTTATATATATGAACATATTAAAAGAACTATTAAAATCACTTTGCAATAAAATTATTTAAGGCTTATAAAAATTCGTCTATATTGTCAATACATCTCATATTATAAGGGATAGAGTTATAAACTTTTGCACCATTAAAGAAAAACGACTTTTTCGTATATTTCAGTGTGACTTTAGGTAATAGTAACTGATTATTATTTTTTCGAGTTGAATAGTCATGAGAGAGATACTGAAAATAATTCATAAAAAATGGCAACTCAGAATCTAAGCACTTCCGTACAGTTTCCCGAGTTTTCTTCTAAACCATGATTTCAACTGATTGAATATCGTTACTACCGATGATTTTAAGAGCAGGTTGTTCCAAGGCAGACGTAGTGTCAACTCGGTATCTCCCATAGTTGAAATTAGTCAGTGAACAGTATGTCATTAACGAGACGATGAACGCTTAGAAAATCCTTACTACCCGCGTTTTTATCAAAAGAGGACGCATTCGTTTCAGTAAAAAAAGAGAAGATAAAAGACGGCATGACAATGTTGCAAGAAAAATTCATTGGGATATATGTAAAGTGCGGGTATCAGAACACCATGAAATGATATGAACACTCACCCGAAGGCGTAATAGAAAACGATGATGTAAAGTGTCTGTACGATCTCAATATCCAATGGGACAATGTAATACAGGCTTAGAAGACCAGATATCATAGTTGTTGATAAGAGAGAGAGAAGACTGGAATCATTGTAGATATTGCTATACCCGCAGATGAAAGATTTGAAGACAAAGAAAGGAAAAAGGTAGAAAAGTACCAAGATCTAAAGAGAGAAATTGGAAGACTGTGGGAATTGAAGTCGATAAAAGTTGTCTCTGTGGTCTAGGTGCTTTAGGGAGTACTTCCCGAGGGTTTGATTTATGGGTGCAAAAGATTGGAATACCATACGTGATAGGTGTAATGCAAAAAACCGGCTCTACTAGGAACTGCATGGTGTTGGAAAGTGTTGGAACTGTGAAGTCAAAGAATCTCTGCTGGCCCTTGCTCATTTGTTATGACTCCCCTAGCAGAAGTAAACGGCAAAAACGACAGCCAGAGCAAAAGCTATTTAATAAGATAATAATAATAATAATTGTACTCCAACATGTAAGAAATATGTTTTAACTATTAAATGACAGTTTTTTGTATTTGAAATTTATATCCAAAGGAAATAAAAAGTACATTTTTAAATTTTTATTATTTCCACATGTATATCTACAACATATTTTAAACTTTTCTTTTCTTGTTGATTGCCAAATTTGATTGAAATTATAATGCTCCCAAATTGACTAAAAGAGATAAAAACTGTCTTGCAAGGTTTAAAGAGGATGCGCTATTTGGCTGCATATATTTATCATTGGGATTTACTAAAAATAAAAACTTTGAAATTGAAGGTATCTTAAGGCGCAGTAAAAGAGAAACCATGGTGTCAATTCCCAAGTAATAAGAGAAAGGGAGAAGGAGAAAAAAGTGTTTTTGTAACCAAAAATGGAAGTGCCTATCTAATCTCTAAAATTTTCCTTGGCTTTTCTCAACTTTCATGAAAAACGTCTTTCTAAATTTTTTCAAAATATGAAGAAAAATGTCGGAAATTTTTCTACTTGTTGACTTCCTCTAGTTTTGAAATGCAATTTGGTTTGCAATATTGAAAAAGAACTTTCCCGATTTAGAAATGCTCTCTAATAATTTTTATCAATATTAATTCACTGAACGATCTTCTTACAGCAAGAGTTAAAGAAGGGGAAGAAAAAAAGGCTTGTATTCGGTTAAAAGAAAATATATTTTCATACCGTGAACACTTTTATCATTTAAACTATTTTTCAGTAATCACAGTAATTCATGCTTCCATTTATTATTTTACTCATTGAGTGTGATACTAACCTTTTTTACAACTTCCTCTATATTACTAACTTCAGCCACGCGAGGCAGTTTTCCGTATATTTCAACAAACAATGTAACACTCAAATTGTAGACAGCCACTTTAGAAAAGGATAAAATGAAAGTGAGCCTTGCGTTCCTCAGATCATTTCTTAATCTGGAGAGCCTCTGTCAGGATATCTTTGGGATGGGTTAAAAGAGTGTGGCATCTTCGTGCTCTTATGCTAAGTTATCAATTTATTATGTGTTGCGTTACGCGACTTGTATTCACTCCAATGTATCCGTCGTTGGTAGTTGCCGTTTCGATAAATAATTTTAAAATCATGTCATTGATTCTTCTTTTATAGACTCACTGTCCATTAATATTGTCTTCCTCATCTCCGATACAGTTCTAATAACTAATTCTCTTTTCGTAAACAATTTCATAAGTTCAATTATCGTTTTCTTCAAGCCACAACCAACGGCTCCAATTTCTATAGGTAACACCCTTATTATTATTATAATAATTATAAATATTATTATTATTATTGCTGTTTTCATATTATCAAATGTCTATATGAGATCCATATTCAGTCAGTTGTGCAATACTATAAAAAGACACATTGTTATCAAGGAAGTCCTGCAAAATGAAAATTAGAGACTTATCGGTAGCATGGGTTAAAATTAACCTATTCAGGAAACAAGGTTGTCTATTGTCTCAATCTTTTCCTTGCAGAACCGAGCAACACTCGTTTTTGCAAGGGTACCACATTCAACTTTTGTCCACTTTTGCGTCCTGAACATTATGTATTTTTAATATTGATAGCTTTTTTCCCATTTCCACTGAGGTGAGTGAAGTTGAAATGTCGTGGATGAACATCTGTAAACTTGTAAATCTTCCTTTTAAAACTTACTTAGTCCTCCATTAAAGAGCTTCACTGTTGACAGCCAAATTCTCTTGCTAGATCTAATGACTCTAATGTATTAAAAAAGCAAAATTTATGCCAACAATTGAAAGGCAAACGTTTAGTAGACATTTTCAGATTGGCTGTGTGTCAAAACATTTCTTAAACGTGGCAGCGTCTAAAGCACTGAAGTATGCGTTAAAATCACATCATTTCCAAAAATTACATACCATAATTATTACAGTTTTTAATAATTTGTCCAATGTTGTTGCAACCAATTTGAGAAATTAAGTTCTTTCATAACCTTCACAACTTAAAGAGTTTATGTATGAAATAAAATAATGATCTCAGTTCAAAAACCTAAAGTTGCACCTTCAGAATAATGACCATGGTTGCTATCTTAATCTATAGGCAACCCAAGTAATATGTGAGACAAAACAATACATCTGTTGCGCCGATACAAGGAGCTGAGGCTTTATCCCCCGCCATGTTTTGCTTATTGGTGATATTGTGCACATCAGTTTTATATTTTTTCGCTAAAATTCTGATGGTTAGTTGCTTACGTGATAGTCTCTCGGCGACTTTATTACTTTTATGCGTGTAACAAAGACTTGAAGCAGATAACTCAAGAATTCTTCACCTCTCAAAAGCAAGGCCTCAACTCATTGACCATCATAGGCCTGTGCACAGGCAATGAACTTGCAGCCACATTGCTTTTGTGCCAAGGCTTTTTTAACTCATTGGTAAGCATTTTTCGTTTACAATTTGTTCAGAGCTGCCATTTGGAAACTTACAATATTTTCAAAGATTTTTAATTAACCAATTTTTAACCCTGGTTTTTCTAGAAGATTAAAAAACAGTCTTGTATAAATGCAAGACACAATTTGTCAAAGGTACAGTTGTTGTTTTGTTTTATGGCTGAGACTTCTCAAACATTAATTGAATAATAGTGATTATTCCGCAAGTCATTTTGACTTTAATGTAACATCTAATCTCCTATTCAGTATTTGTTTCAGTGTTCATTGGAGTATGAAGTCAACCAAAGTTTACCTTGTGCTGTTGCAAAGAAGCAATGTCGCCGAATAAATAAAGGGAAATTAGTCAGTTCGTCAAACCCTCCTCAAACACAGCGGCAAAAGTAAAACTTGTACAGAAACAGCAAGTTTAATTTCCAGTGAATTTGTGGGAAAACCGCTTCATACGCCTGACTACTCCAGTTTTAAAGCCTACAAGAATAATATGTTTTTACTTTTACAAGTTTGACAGTTCACAAAACATAGCCAATGAGGTAGCATTCATGAATGAGTACTTTAGCAGTGAAATTGACAAGGCATATTTTGGCATAAAAAATGATATACTTCGTACTTTATTTATTCTCAGAGCATAAATGCTTTGATGACATCTTGATTAAAATAAAATCTCAACCCATATCACAACAATTATTGATCCCAAACAGTATCACATTATGTAAACTGATTTTAGTTAACTCAAAACGATCATTTTCAACAGCAAGACAAATAAAATCATTTTGAGTGATTGTTCTATTTCTTTGGTGAGATCACACACACACACACACACACACACACACACACACACACAAATTATATAGGCCTACTGATTCTTTAAGTTTAATCGATATTGCTGACGACTTTATTTGAAAAGCAGACTCTAGTTTATCAATATTTGGGCGTTTTTAAAGAAACATTTAAGGTTGAGATGTGATTATATTATTGTTTAAGGAATTTGTGTTAATTTATACTCTTTTCAATTAAAAGTATTTCTT
>RDPX01000041.1:2161481-2181844 GCA_003991215.1 Morbakka virulenta
AATCATGTGTAACACTTCGTTTTCAACATTGTATGGTTGTCACTTCCAGGAGTGTTTTAAGGTGCACTCTCTTATTCGCTTCAAACAGTTTTCACTCTTGCACATACTGGGCGTATATTATGCCTAAACGCAATATCTTTTAGTTATGTGAATGAAACTCCATTAAATGAATAAATGTCATAAAAGGAATATCATATTTAATAAATAATAAACCTTCCTTAGAGAATCTACGAGGAAAACAAGGAAGAGGAGAAAAAAATCAAAATAAATAATTTTTTTTCAAAGAGAAACTCTTTCTCTGTCAGTGAAATTAAAAATTCTCCATTGAGCACAGTGTGAAAACAATGGACAACGAAAAACCGCTAATACAAAATATTTTAGTTGGTTGATGTTAAAAATTTATGATGCCAGAAAACGTCAATGGGAAACGTGAACTGTATTTAGACTTTTGGTGAAAACAAATTAATATCTTTAATGAACTATTACCACTATATGTATTGTTACTTTTGTTAGTAGTATTAAAAATAGTAGTAATAAAAATAATAATAATAATAATAGTAGTAGTAGTAGTAGTAGTAGTAGTAGTAATAGAAGTACCTATATCAGTAATAATAGTTACAATAGAAATAGTAGTAATATTAGTAGTAACAGTAATTGTAGTAATAGTAGTAGTAATAGTAATTGTAGTAATATTAGTAGTAATATTAACTGTAGTAATATTAGTAGTAAAAGTAATTGTAGTAATAGTAGTAGTAATAGTAATTGTGGTAATAGTAGTAGTAATAGTAATTGTAGTAATAGTAGTAGTAGTAGTAGTAATTGTAGTAATAGTAGTAGTAATAGTAATTGCAGTAATAGTAGTAGTAATAGTAATTGTAGTAATATTAGTAGTAATAGAAAGAGTAGTAATATTAGTAGTAATAGTAATTGTAGTAATAGTACTAACATTAGTATTTACAGAAGTACTAGGAGATACACACTCTTCTTGATGACGTGTTTTCTATTGACAGTCATTTTAAGCACCAATGTAAGTTTGTCTACAGAAATTGACTTCGTAGACTTTTTTCAGTTAAGGTACATTAGTCTCACACGCTTTTACTTTTCCACAATTAAGGTGTATTTAAATGTAGTTCTGGCTTGTTTATTTGGAAATTAGAAACTGTGAAAAATTTTCAAAAATAATCAGTTTACTACAAGTAGTCATGAAATTCTGATTTTTAATTTTTGTCACGTGAGTTTTACCTACAAGTAGGATTTTTACTAATTTTGAACTATTGTAGTCCCATTACCCAAGGAAAATGTTATCATCAACTTACTGTCATAACAAAAAAAATTGTAACTTTGCTCCCATATTATTGGAAAAATAGCTGTTATAATAAAATCAAAGGAACATTAGGAGTATGTCAAGAAGTCGAGAATTCCAAGATTTATCAACCTGAAACAAAATTTTTTTAAATCAGCCAAGATTTGACGGCTTTGTTGAGATTTCGGGGATAGAACCAGACATAGAATGAGCTATTTCATTTGACTACAACAATGAGTGAACTTACCCAGTCAGTCGGTTCAGTAACAGGAGCAATTGTACCCACATCTTGATTTCGTTGGAGTTCCTTTCCTAGATACAGATCATTCGATAATTATGTGGTATGGCTATTTCAGAGTTTTTAATGTTCAATACAATACCTCAAACTCAATAAGATAAGCATTGTCTGAGTCAGTAGTGCTTACACGTTTCACTAAATTTAAACCACAACTGGTTTCTAGACCAAGGATAGATGTGGAACTTGCTTCCTTTACAATAAACAGAACTGATTTTACTCTTATGACAAAGAGCGAAAATTTACCAGCAATAATCGATTGGCGCTCCATTACAGGCAGCATTTCTAGCTTTGAATTTGTAGAGTTTCGATGACTTTTGTAGGCGATGGTACACAGTCATTGGTAATATATTGAATTGAACCCCAGTGTCAATCTTGTATGATACGTCGTTAGTGTTAAGATCGATTTCGCATTGGCTAGGCAATGGTTCGGTGATTTCATGAATCATACTTTGTCATCTCAGTAGATGTTTTGTCCATATTCTAAATGGCATTCTCTGGTAGACAGTCTGCATTTTTGACTTCGATGAAGTTAACAAAGTCGTCATCTCAGTCTGACGAGGAAGTCTAGTTTCCCCTATGGTTTTGTTTATTTTTGCAGTTGTTGCCAGCTGGTAATTTCTTGCAAGATTTTGAGTAGGCTAGCAAGAACCTCATAGATAGAAAGCAGCACAGAATTTCATCCATTTGTGTTTTTTCTGTGTGGAGCATGAGGATTTGCATGTAGTATTAGTATTAGCATTAGTAGCCTTGTAAACAAAGCAGCAATGATAAAAGAGGTTGAATTCTTGTTTTGCTTCTTCATCGATTGTGTTTGATGTCCAGACACTTTGTTAGCACGATAATTAAAGAAAATGTTTTCTGAAGTAATTTCACAGTCTCTTCATGTACAAAGTTGGATCTTTTTGTCTTAATAATCCGATAAGAAATATCTTTGATCAGTAAATCACAAAAGGTTCCAAATTTAGGCAATAAACCATGTAAAAACACATTAGACAAGGCCAAAGAAAATACAAAATTATTAAGACACAAATTAAACGGTATCCTGAACGTAACACGCCATCAATTTATCTTGTAATACATTACAGTATGTCTATCGCATATAGCGCATACCCTATAACATTGTTAGAGCTGTAAAGGTGATTATGAAATAGCAGTTACAGCATCGTACCTGAAGTACGTAACAGACGGGGAAGAGGGTTTTAATCCTTGCAAGGTGAAAACAGAGGTGTTGCTGTTTTAGGAGTGTCATCAATTTGTTTCTGTTTTCTCCCATTGACATCCACTGTCTGTTTTGCTTAAATGATGAATGGTATGAATGTACAATGTTGCAGAATGACTGCACTTTGAAAGACCTCAAGGGCGCTCTTTTTTTCGTTTAAAAGTCATTTTAACTGTAACTAGACTCAGACGATACCCTTCAGAGGCACCTTTTTTGTGGCTTCTTCACTGCCAAATCAAAGTCCCTGTGAAGGGCACTGTCTGAGCCCCAATTGCTGGGAGAAAATGACGTTAAAAACTAAAAAAAAAAAAAAAAAAAAAAAATTAAATCCTGTAAACTTCCAGCCACCATAATAATTTTTATTCTTCTCAAACTGCCTTGCATAATTTACAATTATTAAAAAAGTTTATTTGTAGGAATACCAGTTTCCATCCTTAGACATTCTTTTATATCAGTTACAGGATGTCTTTTTTCCATAGAACTCGTTGCCCTTTTAGGCCAAAAACTTGTCTACAGTCACAAATATGATAAAAAGCAGATAGCCAAATAACACTGGGTTCAATTGTGAGACGTTTGTTGGCCGACTAACTGCACTGGCCGCTTGCTTACCTGTACCTCTGCATGGTGCTGAGTGCCTCATTTTCTAGTTTAAACTAAAATGAACTAAATTGAGGTCAAATTGGGAGTTATACGGAGCCAAACGGTCCAATTCTATGAAATTAGCCTTGCCACACGAAGATGTTGGAAATTTATCTCTTTGACATTAACCTTGTCATAAGAAGACCGTCGATTAAAAGAGACCTCACTAGAATTATTCATTCTCGTTTTCGTACTTTGCAACAGTTTAACACCGTTTGGATACCGAAAATGACTCCATTTTCGTTTACGTTTGCCTAAAGCTGAAAATGAGGCACCAAGCAAAAGAAAGAGGCACGGGTATATTTTGGATATTATAATACTATAATAAAATATAATATACTATAATGCTATAATACTACAATATTTTGAATAGATTAGTTAGACGGTCACTAACATTCCTCAGCAGTGGAAGCTGTTGCAATTGATAGCCTCCCACAATGTGACGTCATATTCAGAATGGATCGTTTGCGTAGTTAGGATAAGGTGCAGTTAGCCACCGCACAAGTCAGCAGTGGCAAAGCACCTGGTTTAGATGGTCTTCTAGTGGAACTTCTTGGATTGGAAGTGTGAATACTGCTGATGCTATTCTTAGTTTTGTTAAAGAGATCTGGGCAGGTGCTCCTGTTCCACAGGATTGGATTGATGGTGTTTTGGTGACCTTGTTTAAAGGAAAAGGACAGAAGAATGTCTGTGACCACCACCGTGGGATCACGCTGTTGGAAGCTGTTGGGAAAGTTCTTTCACGACTTCTGTTAAACAGGCTGTTGGAAGATGTTTGTCCTAATGCTATTCCAGAGTCACAAAGTGGCTTTAGGTCTGGCAGAGGGACTATGGATATGATTTTTTCGGTCCGGCAAATCCAGGAAAAATGCATTGAACAACAGATGCCGCTGTATCAAGTGTTTGTGGATCTGACTAAAGCATTTGACACCGTCAACAGGGATGCTCTCTGGTTGATTTTAGAGAAAGTTGGGTGTCCTCCAACCTTTATTAGAATATTCAAGGAATTGCACAGGGACATGAAAGCTCGAGTCTCCTTTAATGGAAAGTTGTCTGATGAAATCCCAGTTGACAACGGTGTCAAACAAGGTGATATTCCTGCACCTACTCTTTTCTCTATATTCTTTGCTGCTCTACTTGCTCACGCATTTCAAGATTGTGATAAGGGGATCATGTTAAGGTTTCGAACCACAGGTCGTTGTTTTAATCTTAGAAAGTTTAATGCCAAGACCAAGCTACATCATGTCTTAGTTAAAGAGCTACTGTATGCAGACGATGCTAGGTTTCTTTGTCGCACACGGAAGCTGATATGCAGCATATAATGGATCGCTTTGCTGCCTCCTGCACTGCCTTTGGTCTAAAGATCAGTCTGTCTAAAACAAAGGTGATGTTCACTCCTGCTCCAGGCCAGCCATACGTAGAACCGAACATCATGGTCTATGGTGCTAGGTTAGGAGTAGTTGATTCGTTTGTCTACCTTGGTAGTTCTCTGTCAAGGGATGGCTCTCTTGATACTAAAATCCACAGACGAATTCAGAAGACTGCTGTTGCATTTGGAAAGTTAGAGAATAGTGTGTGGTCTGACCATGGGATCACAAATAAGACAAAATTTGCGTTTACAAGACCTGTGTGCTAACCACACTCTTGTATTCATCGGAGACATGGACACTGCATCAAAGGCACATTAAATGGCTTGAACGATTTCACCAAAAATGCTTAAGACGTATCTTAAACATCAAGTGGCAAGCACAGGTACCCGACACTGAGGTCCTTGTGAGAGCTTGTTGCTCTAGTATCGAGACCCTTGCAATCAGATCTAACATGCGTTTGGTTGGCCACGTGGTTCAAATGGAAGATTGTAGGCTGCCGAAACAACTTCTTTATGGGGAGTTGGAAAATGGCAAGCACCCTCAACATAAGCCTAAGAAAAGGTTCAGGGACTGCACAAAGAACAATTTTAATGCCCTACAAATCAACACTGACATGTAGTAAAAACTTACAATACCAAGGCCGGAGTGGCAAAAGCTTATACGTGAAAGTTGTGATGCTCTTGAGGAAAAAAAGCAGGCCCACAACAATCTGAAGCGAGAGCTGCGTAAAGGATTAGTTGATGGTCTTAACCATAACAAACAGAGCTGGAAATGCGACAGTTGTGAGCGAGTGCTTCTGTCAAAAGCTGGCTACGTCAACCACCTTAAGTCACATCAAACTCCTGTTCAGGCCAACTTTGTACCTACTAGGCCAGACCAAACAACCTTTGTAATATGCAGTAAAATTTGCAAGTCTACTGCTGGTTTGAAAAGACATATTATTGTTCATAAGAATTCTCTTCATTTTCCAGAAGCAGTCAACCCAGTGGATATTACTCAGTTTATATGTCACATCTGCTTCAAAGTGTGCAAATCTACAGCAGGACTGCAGAGTCATCTAAGATGGCATGGACGACGGGGTGAAGAGAACTCAAGATGACGGCAATCATCATGTATGTATGTATGTATGTATGTATGTATGTATGTATGTATGTATGTATGTATGTATGTATGTATGTATGTTCCATCGTAAAGCATTCTAAATTTTTACTAATTCAAAAACTTGTCTCACAAAAAGAAAGATTTATAGTAAAACAAGTAAAACTTAATCAAAACTTACAAGAGAATAATTAAAAACTGGTATAAAGTCTTCAACTTCTCTTAATGGTTACAATATGCCCTGTGGGGTATAAAAATCTTCATCGTAACCTTCGTAAAGGAGACTAAGAGGTAGATTGCGTTTATGCATGAAACTGGGGTGACTGGTAGATAAATGGTCGTCTAAAAAATTTTGAATGGCTAAAATTAAGGGAATTGCAACAGTCAAATATGTTATCCATCTTCGCAATAAAGTGTGCTGTAACATCCTCTGAAAGAGCCTGAAATGGCACATAGGCACTAATAACAGTAGCTACTGTACGACTAAATACCTAACTGGCAAGTTTTACTTCCATTTCGCAAAATCCAATGGGATGCTTGTGCTTGTCAGTTAACTTTGGACCGATTCTGATTGCTTAGTTTTGATCTTGTATTTAGAAATCAAAGATGATTTTTCAAATGGCAACTTGGTTACCAAATTCAAAGTTATATTTCATCAAAGTATTACAGACAGATTTCAAAAAACAGAGAGTGTAATGGATTGCAATTATTTTTTCTGGTTGACAGTGAACTGTGGTATGTGCTCAATCACACCCATCTCTATAAAATTTAAAGGATATCAGAGCTTGGTCACAAACAAAACCAACAATATACAAGCCCTTTGATTCCAGATGAGACTAAGCTTCGACAGCAATACTATTCATCTTTGTGATATCACAAAGACCAATTACAGGATAGTAAGCGATGGGCTATTTCCAACTATGAACAAGCTCTCTTGCTATCACTACCAAACAAAAGGTCCATATTTTATAGCACTTTTACAACTTCCATAATCTTCTGAATCAACAAGTAAATCCTTGGGCACTTCATCATAGAAATGATTTTAAAGAGAATCTCATCAACTAATAACATGAAGATCTATCCATCAGAAGGCAGTAACTTAACACTCTGCTCAGTAAGCTAAGAGACTTTACCATTATGGAAGCATCTAAAAAAGGTTTTCTCGCTATGGAGTAATGGTTTCCTTAAATGGTAGTGTTTAAAAGGATTAGAGGACATTCCTCACAGATCAAATGGCTTGATAGGTGAGTAATATTGATAGAATCTTTGACGTAGTAGCTATTCAACACCTATTAAGATGATTTGAAAACATAAATAATTCAATAAAGAGGACAACAGTTGTGAAGCTGCAGAAGGAAACTTTCTGCATGACAGCGAGGAGATAATTCAATGGGTTACTACGCCAGTGATTGTTTGGGATCTTTATGGGGGAAGGAATGTATCTTATTGCAATGGATCTGGCTATGATGTCAGAAGGGTTAGCAGTGTTGTGAATATTAGAAGATATCATTTTTGTTTCATGAAAGGCAGATCCACGGCAGATGCTATTTTCATCATAAGAGAGCTTTAGGAAAGATAAGATGAACAGGAAAAAGGACTATGGGATGTTTTCGAAGACCTGAAAAAGACCTTCGATAAGATACCAAGAGCACTCATAACGTGAGATATAAGAAGACAGATAGCACCAGAAAAACTGGTAAAGATAGTAATGGCACTGTACAGTGATTAAAGATTCAGAGTACTAGTCGCAGGTACAGCATCAGTAGAATTTGAAGTGCTTCAGAAGTCTGTTTAAGTCCTTTGTTTTTGTATTAGTGATGGAAGAAGCTTCAAACGGGGGAGGAAAGGTAACGTATTACAATTCTTTAACATCCGGAGAAAGGAAGAAAGAAAGAAAGTAATTTTAAACCGTATCCACATGGGACCCCCCTCTCTAGCACAACATGGAGGATATTGCAACACCAATGACTCTGTGAAAAAAGAGATGCGTTAACAGGATTTAATTGTTTGATTTACCAACTTTAATAGATTGATGAGAGTACCCTTTATTGTGTATGCTGACTTTGAATCCTTAATTAAACCCAAAAATTAGATGTGGACCAAACCCTACAAAGAGCTATACAAAGAAACATCTAAAACATTTCATCAAGCTTTTGATATTATGTCAAGTGTTTTTATGATAATATCTATTCACAAACACCTGTAACAAGTACTTCAAAAAAAGAAGAAGAGGATGTTGCTCAAACATTTGTTAATCAGGTGAAAGAAGATGTCAACTTCATCCATCAGAAGTTTAATACATCGAAAATGATGATATTAGGTAGGAAGAAAAAGGTTGAAATTGGAAGTGCTACCAAGTGTTGAATTTGTCGAGGTGAGCTCCGTGGAAATAATGTACAGAAATCTGTAAAATTAAACATGATCCTCTTGTGGGTTTACAATTCGGAAATTCCAAAGCAACTGACTCACTCTACTGGTCGAACCTGTCTGAACGTGTCTGGTTGACCTGATCTGTATTCAGAGAGATGCTCAAATACCTGACCTTAATTTGGATCATTTATTTTTTTTGGAAGACTTATACTATTTTGTGGATGGCAAATGGGGTTTCGTTATTAGTGGTTGTTCAGAGACGCAATGGATCAATGTCATTGGTTCATCACGGACGCGATCGACCAAAAGCATTTTGACCCTAAAAATTGTCATTTTTTGGTCGCTTTGGAAAACATTATATCTGTTTCACTTTCTTTTAGACGATTGATGTTGATATTAAATCATTTTAAGGTATACCATGAACATCCAACCCATAACGCAAACTAGATCTTTATTACCACCCGTTAGTTATTTAATAATATGTAAAATCTTTATGATGATCAAAATATCCTTATGAAGCCATTCTCAGATCTACCCATTGTCTCTCGGTATGGCAGGGTTCCGTGATCTCAGCGATCTCTTCAATCTTTCTGTTGAGAGTTTTCTAGATATCTGTGTTCGTGATCAGAAGTCCCTCCCCATATGTACTCCTTATTGTCAAAGCTCCTATATTAAAGTAATGATGATGAATATTCCTATGTCATTTAAAGAGTGAAAATAGTAGAAATGTAATGATAACAACATCATATTTCAAACAGACCATAGATTTCTGCTATCGTGGAAATGCCAAGAATGTTCTCGTACAAGTACATTATTCTCTTTAGACAAAGACTACATTTAGAAACCATTTTGGAGTCTTATTTTGGGTGCAAAAGGAAATTGGCTAGATGATTCCATCGCCATCTGCAAGATAAAATAAGAAGTACACTGGCTTCTCTGGCTAGAATATAAGATATTGTTTTCTGTTTAATTTGCTAAATATTATTTTAGATTGTTCTAGTCAATCATCTTGTTTTGGTGTTTCGATAGGATGGTCAGACGTGATCTTTTATGTCGAGCCAGTTGAAGTCAGAGATACTTTGAGCTGTGCCGAGTTCTTAAAGTCTGCTAGCGTCCAAGTGCTCATTTTCAGGTCAACCTTAAAATAATCTACTGTAAATATTTGTTAATATTTGATAGTGCTAAACGAAAATATAAGTAGTTAATTAAAGAAAAGAACAGTGTACTATTTTTTTAAAATTTAATAACTCTTCCGAATTTAATTTCTGTAACCTACCAATTAGGTTTTAACTTAAAATTCTAACATAACTTTGGAATTGTTTTATGATAAATTTGTTTTCAAAATCTGATTATCATAATTTTTCTGAGACAAAGATTGGTCATCGAGATAGCTTGAACCAGGGATAATGCAACGAGATTGCATAAAACAAAATTTTCGAACTAAGGAGAGTAGTTTCTACTACAATGTACATTTTACTGCTAACAATACTATGAACTTGTCCCTGAATAAAGTTATCTTGAAAACGTAATTTCCTTTAAAGCTCTGCTGGCGATCAACCCATAATTAATACGATATCACAACACCCTTTTTACCACAAAGTATTATTGATACAAGGCCTTTAGGAGTTTAACTTAAGGCGGTGTGCTTGACATGCTTATCTCTATTTTGAAGTGCTGTTCACATCTGGAGTCAAATTTAAATAGACCTGACATTGAAACATAATAAGTCTTCTCACTTCAGGGGGTCAAAATAAGCGTATCGCATTGGGATAATTCAGCACAAAATAGTAGGTGAGTTCTAATGTCCATGTGCTAATCAGGTCTAAAAAGGGCTTATTTCAAAGACGCAGTTGGATGAATCTGAGTACAAACTACTCTTGAAGTGCTTTTTGAAGTAAGAATTTCAAAGAAGGAGATATTAGGAGATGAAATGAGCATTCACAACAGTGACAGCCTTTGATCATGGTGAGAGCTATCGATATTTCTAGCTGACCTCTTTAATGATTTATGGTATCTGACTATTACAACAAATTGTATTTATGTAACTGATCCTTGCTCCTCCTTGCTCCACAGTAAATAAATTTCATATATCTTTTTGATATAGCACCAAATGAAAACTTTTAGTACAGGGGGCTTAAATGTACCCTATTGGATCCGCGTCCTCACCAGGAACCATTCAACGTAACATAAAGAACTTAAAGTTGTACAGATCAGATTTGATTTGTGGAATCAAAGACGGGTAATGAGATAAAGAGTAAGATAAAGGAGTAAATTTTATTGTATTTTTCAAACTTAATCATTAAATTAGCGGTTGTTTCTTCTCCTTTCAGTTTTGTAAACTAAAAAGAGAAGAAACGATTGTTTGGCAATGACTGACATAGTTCTGAAGCATGAAATGCGAGTAACTTTTGTATATACGACAAAAAAATAAAATATGTACTACAAAGTAAAATTTGTAAAAATAAGAGTTGTTAAAAATATGTTTATTGATTTTTAAATCATATTAGAAAAACAAGCATGCCTAATATTCAACAATCATTGCAGATTAAATATAATTCCTTTCAAAAATAGGAATATCAGAAAAAAATAAAGAAACGATGACAAATGGTTACTTGATTCTATTTCAGAAGCAGAAAGGAGACCACTACAGTTTTTGTGAGCCCAGCGATTTAAGGGATGAAATATTTAATTGTTTTAAGATTCGATCAATAAATACTTGGAATATATATTTTTTTAAATCCCGAGAAACAACTCTTTAAATATGTTACAACTGTAAAAGACACAGCATCATTCATAAAATGAGTAAAAAGATCTTGGTGTTTTGAAATGCTCAAATGTTAGATAGCTATAATAAATTTTGAGTAAAATGGTAACAAAACTTTCAACAAAGATAAAATATAAGGTTTAAATAAGCCAGAATTTTGAATTTGGATGCAAAACAAATAGGTGGTTTTAGTGTAAATGAATCGTGACAGGACACAATATTTCACTCAAAATCTTCAAAATTGTTTAGCACAGGCAACAGAGAAAAACTGTAATTACTTGAGTGGGGGGGGATTACTTGAGTGTGTGTGTGTGGGGGGGGGCAGGATACCATGCCAGCTCACAGACACATATCTGTCACGGACATTAATATATATGCAAACCTTGTATATTTGCTAGCCAGCTGTGTTTATTTTTATGAGCGTGATTTTATTGTACTTAAAATGTTATGGAGTAAGGATTGGTTTTGTTTGTATTATCTAGTCATTACATATAAGATAAATAGTATCTATTATCTGTTTTATGCGACACAAGAGTATCATATAAATACCTACGTTTTATCCCGCAATTATTTTTACTCGCATTTACATATTACAAAATGTTCTTAAGAGCAGCCTATAATATGTAAATGGCTGATGATCATTCAAATACATGAAACCGACAGCTTCATATTTTGTTGTTGTTTCTTTTCTGATAAATCTATAGAAGCTCTATTTGAAAGAATATCGAGGACTCTGGTTGTATTTACAACAAAGAGTTTTGTTCAAAGATGGATTCTATGAATAATATTTTAGCTTAACTTTACTTTTCATTTAACACAATAATGTTTCAAGACATTTAAATGTAAGAATAATATGTAGGGGAACCATGGGTTAATGGTTAGTAGAGTTGAAGTTTTACAAAGAGGTTCCAGGTTTTAATTCCCTAGCGAGTTGAATAAATTTGGAACTTTTCAAAAGAAAGTGTCCTTTGGTTGGCGTCAGGAAGGGCATCCAGCCAAGAAGTTTCTCACTGCCAAAACGAAGTCCCTCTGAAGGGCACCGTCTGAGCCTCAATTACTTCGGAAAAATGACGTTAAAACTAAAAAAAAAGAGTAAGATTGATAGGTAATTGGATTCCAAGTGAAGTTATGAACAAAAATGAAAGGAAAAGACGACCAATTTTAAGAAAATATTAGACGAGAATAAAATAATGTTGTAAAATAATTGTTGAATCGATTACATGTTAAATTTGTACCAAACTACATCACAATCTGAATAAATCTCAGACCTAGCACTTTCAAAATTCAATGTATCTAAACAAAATCTAATTTAGTTTTAAAATTCAAGAGTAAAGGTGAAAAATTTCACATGAAAAGTATATATTTACTGTTTTTTATCAGTCATTTTATTTTAATAAAAATCCTGACAGTTTGTGTTTATATTATCTCTTCTTTTTGTTGTTTTTTTTTCATTTCTTTACAGTTTCAAATTCATGGTAGCATTATTCCATGTATGTTTTTTTTACCATTAAAACCAAGACCTAGACCTGTTAGCATTGTACAGTTTATGGAGAATAAGTACCAGGAACTTTAAAAAACACTTAGTAATTCTGATATAGTTTTCTCTTGCTCTTTGACTAGAAAGTTACTGCGGATGATAAAGAATAGAAAATATTTAATATTGTAAGGTATCTACTTTACTATGGAAAGAATGCATGAATCAGTAAAATGTTAAGAGGTCTGTTCTTTTTATGTCTGGCTTTGGTAACGAAGTGCTGATGGATGTAATTACCTTATGATTGTTGGTTACTCCTTCGGAATGCAAATTTGTAAATGAGCTTAATTAATATGCTATTTAATAAAAATTTTAAAACTACATTTGCGGTAGTATGGTAAATAAAGATACTTACTTTTATTAAACTTAAATCTCTCTGTGCCAGGAGGCACAGAAGGCTTGAACATCTCTCCTCCACTGTTGTCGATCTGTGGCTGTTTGGCGTCCAGAGTTCCAGATCCTCAAGCCAGCACCGTTTCGTTCCACATCCACCATTCTTTTTCACGTTGTTCTTCGGGGGCCTTTTTTTCTTCTTCCTTCAGGTGTCCACCCAAGGGGCACAGGAAGTCATCCTGTTGATCCTTCCTCAGTACATACCCAATCAATTTCAATCTCCTTCTTCTAACTTCCTTACTAGTCCTCACTGTTCCTGCCATCGCATCTTGAAGATTTCTTGAAGGCTCCTGTTTTGGAAAAGGTCTAGATTTTCTTCCTCTCTCGTTGTCAGTTTCCACGTCTCGAATCTAAAGAGCAATACTGATAATACAAGGTTCATAAAAAGGAAGCCTTTAGTTTTTCTTCTGATGTTGTCGGCTTGCCAGATGTTTGAGAGCCACTTGAAGTGATTGCTGGCCAAGCATATTCTACTTTTAACATCTGTTCTTCCTCCACTGTCCTTCATTACATTTGCTACTAGATATGGAAGCTCTCGTCCTCCCCCACTTTGTTCCTTTCCACCTTCAACCTTTCCTTACACCTGCTGTTAGCTTTTATCACATCACAGGCATTGTTATAAGCAATGATGTCTTCTATTGTAGATGGTTCATGGCAGATAAAAAGAAGGTCAACATCATCTGCAAAATCAAGGTCTTCCAGCCTTGTTATAACGTCCCATCTGATTAAAGATCTCTCAATATCTGTTGTTCTCCGCATTACTCAGTCGATCACGAGGAGAAAAAGCACTCCCAAAAAACAGCAGGCCTGTTTCATCCCGTTCATCACGCAAAACCACTCTGTTGTTTTACTTTCATCAATGACTGAGCAATGAAAATTCTCATAAAGGGTCTTGACCATCTGGGCTAGTTTCATTGGAATTCCACTGAAGCATGATGATCCAAAGGCTGCCTCTGTGAAGGGAATCAAAGGGCTTTTCTAAGTAGACTAAGTGGATTTACAAAGTAGCATTCCATTTGTTGACTTGCTCGAAGATATTTCTAAGGATGAATATCTGGTCTACAGTTCCTCTGCCTGTTCGAAAGTTGGTTTGTTCGTTTCAGAGGGATAAATCCACTCCTGACTATATCCTGTTGAGTACCTTGCTGGCTAAAGGAATTCCTCTCAAATTTCCACATTCTTGTAGGTTTCCTTTCTTTGGGATTTTGGATATAGGTCCTTTTTTCCACTGTCAAAAACCCTTTTTAGTTCAATGCTTGTCAGCTCTAGATCTTCTTTGAGCATCTCTGTACTAATTCTGTCTACTCCAGGGGCCTCTCCATTTAATCACGTCTCTATCTTTTTTGCTGTATTTTTCCTTTACCCAGTTCTTGATCCTCTCTGAACGGGTGCTATCAATACTGGTATTAATTTCTTTTGTCTCATCTATTAGCTTCCATGCGTTGTCAATGATCCATAGTTTGCTTTTCCCTTTCCGGAATCCAAGTATTTCCTCTACCTCGTTGACATAGGGACTTCTGTCTTGTTTACACACCTCTTATCCATTCCCAGAGTCAGAACTGTTCTTTTCCAGCTTACTCCTCACCATCTCGCAGTACGTCCTCTTAGTTTTTTCATCCTTCAGTCGGGCAATATTGACCATTGACTTGACCTTGTTCTGACTTTTGTGTGAAGGCTGAGCTTGATGTTGTTTCCCACTAAGTAGTGGTTGCTGTTGAAGTCCGCTTCTCTCTTTCTCCAAGAATTTAATACAGATTATTTCCATTGCCCGCTAATCAAGAGTTGGCCTATCTGATTTCCTCACTCTCCCGTTTGTTGAGACCCATGTTGCCTTGTGGATGTCGTCTTCGTGGAGGAATACTGTTCCTGTTATCACAATCCCACTTAGGTGACGGACCTCACACAGATTTTCTCTGTTGTCATTCTGCTTTCCAAGTCTATACACACCCATTGTTCTCTCATAATCGGTGTTGTTACTTCCAACCTTGGCATTAAGGTCCTCCATGATGACTATGAGGTCGTTCTTGTTACATCCATTCACTGTTTCTTGGAGCTCTTGACAGAGCTGCTCCTTCTCAGCATCCTTCTTTTCGTTGTCACCTGTATGATGGTCATTTTTTTATACCTCTATTAGAATCTGGCTGTTATGATCATCTTGTTGATCAGGGTCCGTTTCATGAGCAATTTTTCTGCTTATTGGCTGATCATAATGGCACCAAGCATTTGTAAGCTTCTGAAAATATATGTAGGGGAATTCTAAGTAACTCTTTCATATTTGGTTTTCAAAACCAAGGTAAACATAGGTGATTTATTTTAGAGGACACCAAAATATGTGACCATCATGTAATAACCTTGTACAGCAAATACGTATAAGTAGTGTGAGGTTAGCATAGTATAAATTGACACACAATTTTCCTCTGGTAAGACAAAATCCAAATACCCTAAAAGTACCGATTACATAATCAATTAGTTGGATATTACATTACCTCAACGATTGCTATGACTCACAACTGCAGGATTTTATTACCGCATCGATGGGACACTCACAAATGTAAACATTATTGCTAAGTGGGACATCTACATGATGTCACTACTTTATATCTTGCGTGAGATGTTACCTCAGCATCCAAACACATCACATTATTTACCTGGACATTTCTGTACTTCCCCAGCAATGTAGGTATGTTTGAAAATAATACTGTAAGTAGCATTGTTTTTCTCTTTAAAATATCAAATAACACAATACAATAAACAGGGCTCAGAAAGCCATTATTTACATTACCATTTTTGCAGAGGAGCCATGGCTTAATGGTTTGTGCAACTAAACCGTAACCAAAGTTCCGGGTTCGATTTCCCTAGTGGGACACTTTGGAAATTCACAATAGAAAAAGCCATTGATTGGCGTCAGGAAGGGCATCCCGCCAAGAAATTCCTCACTGTCAAATCCAAGTCCCTGTGAAGGGCCCCGTCTGATCCCCAGTTACTGGAGGAAAATGACGTTAAAACAAAACAAAAAAAACCAACATTAGCATTTTTGAAACTTTAGCAAATATTGGGAGCAGACAAATTGGGATCATGGTCCGGATGTGCTTGGAAGTTAAATACTTAGTTTTTTTTACTAAGTTTCCCTCTCTGGTATAAGTAGACTTAAAAGATGTTTTTAATTAATGAAAACAAAATAAGGATAGTGGTATAATTTCAGTTTTTTAGAAAATGGTTAGAATATTCTCTGCAGTTATACTCTATTTTGATATTCGTAAACAAACGTTTTAGCGAAGGCTCCATTAAACATTGAGCATATCAAAGAATTTAAGTTTTTTGCTCATATCTACGAAAAGCTTCTTGTTACTACTATGGGAGAGGTAGAATAAACAAATGCAAGAGTGAATTAGACATGGTTCTATTTTTTATCTTTCATCTTTGCTAACATGGTGAGGTGAGTAATCGAACATGACACTTCTTCATCCGAGTATCAGTGCAGGCCTATAGGATATTTTTTCTGTTTTCTGCAAAACTGCAGACATCAACATCACACCCAATTTAGTAAAATTGTTTACTGATATATTGTAAATTGTGTACTTACCATTCAATCATTTTCTTTCTTTTATAGATTTTTGCTGGCAAACCCTTTGGGATGGAGAGGTTTCCTGGTGCTTATTTTTTGCATGATAACCTTTTGAGACTTTGTTACTAGGCTTCCTTTTTAAGAAAGTTTATTACAACAAATTTCCTTTGGCCATTTTTTTTGTCGAAAACTAATAACACGGTGTCTATAACCATCTGTTTAAAAATCAAGACCAATGATTTATAAAAAGATTATATAAAAACTTATCCTGTGGAATGTTATAAAGAAATTGTACGTCCCTTTACTTAATTAAATAAAAGTAAGGGCTAGCCACAGTCCTTGTTACACCCAATAATTGTATAATAAAATACAGGAATCTACTTTTAAATGGCACCTTAGGATTTGTTAACTCGTGTGCTAAAAGCATGTCCAACCTTCCTACAAAAAGGCCCCTGAAAGGCAAGCACTAATTAAGTTCGAATATTCTCTGGCCTCTAAAGGTGTCTAGATCTATCAAATAAACGAAATTATTATCCATTCCTATGAGGCTTGTCTGTTTAGCCTGCAGCGCCTCCCCTAGGTGGTCGATGTGGGAAACGCCCATTCGAACTTGTTCGTTGGGTACCCGGGAATAATACAAGAATAACCGAGGGTGAACCAAAACAGACCAACAGACTCATGGAGCGTAAACAGGAGCTAGTACCAAGTCTAACTCGGGAATGGTTCTGTACGGCGAATGTTCTGTGTATAGCAGGTCGTATTGAAGTCAGGAATCGCCTAAAGTGGCGGATGAGTCCTTATGGACCAACGGTAATGATGGCGCAACCTGCAAGCGCATCGCGGTATGCTGAGGGTACTTTAATTAAATTATATGTGGCCATCTGCCAGTGAAAGGCAATGGCAAACCATCACTGTATGCTGCCAAGAACAATCATGAAACGCACAGATAGACTTATTTCGATAACAGCGTTAATGGTGTTGGTGATCATACAATCATTAATGCCTCGTTCAGTCAGGATACCCATGATCGACAGGTGGGGCCTGACTGTCATCCAGATACTGTCAAGAATAAAGCTACAATACGAATTGCAACCTGGAATGTTCGGACCTTATATCAAGCAGGAAAACTTGCAAATGTGATATTAGAGATGGATAGAATGAATGTGAATGTGCTGGGTGTGTGTGAGACTAGATGGTCTGGTACAGGATGTTTCGAGACGGACGAACATAAAGGTATTTATTCTGGAGGTGGAAAGCACGAAAAAGGAGTTGGTATGATACTAAACAAAGAGATGAGTAGATGTATTTCAGGATACTGCACCCTTTCGGAGAGAGTTCTACTGCTTAAAATCAAAGGGAAACCTTTTAATCTATCTATTATTCAGGTCTACGCGCCAACTGCTGACAGCAGTGATGAAGATATAGATAACTTCTACGAACAGCTTGACCAGGATATAGAACAATGCAAATCGCACGAGGTTGTCATGGTGATGGGAGATTTAAATGCAAAGGTCAGAAAATGAAAAGTAGGACATACAGTAGGCGACCATGGTCTGGGTTTTCAAAATAAAAGAGGAGAAAGATGGATCGACTGGTGTAGAGCTCACTAACATATAATCACAAATACGTGGTATAAAAATCATCCTGTCGTAGCAACAGAAAAGGTGAAGCTGAAAAGATTGAAGCGTACTACACCTGGAGCAAAACTGCAATGGAATATTCAACATGAGAGTCAAGAACTCAATGACCGATATGCAGTGGCGGTATGAAACCGTTTTGAAGTTCTAGAAAACGAAGGAGGAATTAATTGGAAGTGCTAAAAGAGGCCCTAGTAACTACAGGTAAAGAAATGATCCAACCGAAGGAAAAGACACAGAAGAAAACTTGGATGAAGCAGGTAATCTTACAGAAGATGAGAAAGAGGCCAACATATGTAGATAGAGATTCAGATCAGTTCAAAGATTTGGATCGGGAGATTAGAAACGACTGTAGAAAAGCAAAAAAAGACTGGATAAATGAACAATGTCAAGAAATCGAAAGCTATCAAAGTTTGGACTCTAAAATTTTGTACAATAAGAACAAAACTTTGACAGGCAAGAAATTTTCTTCTTCAATCGGATGCATTAAGGCAAGGGATGGTACTTTGATAATGGAGAAAGAAAATATAATGGAACGTTGGGCTAAATATGTAGAAGAACTATTTGAAGGTACAAGAGAAGAAAAACTACACATTTTGAAAGCTATGGACGGTCCAAAAACGCTCCCATGCGAAGTTAAAACTGCAATCTCGAAGATGAAAGCTAACAAAGCGAGAGGTCCAGATGAAATCTGCATCGAAATGATCAAAACCCTCGAAGAATTTGGCATCCTAAAAATAACAGACATGCTAAATGAAATTTAAGATAGCGGAGAAATCCCTTCAGAACTTAGCAAGTCTGTGTTCATTGCCTTACCTAAGAAACCAGGTGCAACCGAATGCGAATTGCACGTAACAATCAGCTTAATGAGTCACGTTACAAAGATTCTAATGAGAGTTATAATGGCCAGAGCTAGAAGATCAATTAGACCAGAGATCGGTAAAGAACAATTTCGATTCGTCCAAGGTTCAGGGCACACGAAATGCAATTTTCATCATGAGAATGATGTCCGAACGTGCAATAGAAATGCAACGCAACATTTATCTTTGTTTCATAGATTACACGAAAGCATTCGATAAAGTTAAACATGACGATTTACTAGAGATGTTACAGGAGTTGGATATAGATGGAAAGGATATAAGAATTATTATAAATTTATACTGGGAATAAACTGCAGGAGTACGAATAGACAATGAAGTTGGAAAATGTTGTAAAATCCAAAGAGGAGTAAGACAAGGCTGTGTTTTCTCGCCAGACCTCTTTAATCTGTACAGTGAAAAAAATTCTTAGACCAATAACCAAAGAAGATGGTTTTAGAATCGGTGGTCACAACATGAACAACATTCGTTATGCTGACGACACAACATTAATAGCAGAATCTCCAGCAAAATTAAAAATGTTACTGGATGTCGTAGTTGAGGAAAGTAGAAAGAAAGGGCTAAGTATCAACCGGAAAAAGACTTATTGTATGGCTATCAGCTAATAGAACAGAATGTTGGACTGTCCAATAAAAATCAAGGGAGAGATAATTCAGCAAGTTGCTAAATTTAATTATCTCGGCAGCTTAATTATATCAGATGGAAAGTTTGATAGAAATCAATAAAAGAATTGCAACAGCAAAGGATGTGATCAAGCGAATGTCCACAATTCTAAAAATTCGATCTCTATCTCTAGACACAAGGATAAGAGTAATTAACTGCTACATAATTCCGGTACTCACATATGGTAGCAAAACATGGACCATGACACCTGGATTAGAAAATAAGTTAGAGGCGACTGAACTATGGTTTTTAAGACGAATGCTCAGACGAATACCCTTGACCGATCATGTCACCAACGAAGAAGTTCTCAGAAGGTCAGGATGTCAAAGAAAAATTCTGTTAACCATACGCAAACGACAACTCCAATTCTTAGGGCACGTAATAAGGAAAGAAGGATTGGAAGAGCTAGCACTGACAGGAAAGATAGATGAAAAGAAAGGTAAAGGAAGGCCAAGAATAACCTATATGGCAAGGATAGCATCATGGACAAGGAAAAGTAAGATAAAACTACTAAGATATGTGAAGGATCGAGATCTCTGGCGAAGCATGATCGCCGACGTTCTAGGGGGACATGGCACTTGAGGAGGAGGATGATTATCCATTCAATTAGCTGGAAGGCTAATACTAAGGAG
>RDPX01000041.1:2182226-2194381 GCA_003991215.1 Morbakka virulenta
ATCATGGGAATAAGTGAAAGTCATCTTCTACCCGACGAACGTAAGAATTCGCCAGGAAATGCTGACAAGGAAATACAAATTGATGGATTTATTACCCAAAGAAATGAATGTAAGCGTGAAAGACGTGGCGATGTGTTGATTATATAAGCAACTCACTTAAATGAATAAGACGTCAGGATTAAGAATGCCCAAATATCGCATGCGTATGGCTTGAAATTATTTTTGACCAATCTAAAAGTCTTCTTGTTGGAAATATATACTGCCCTCCGGATACGTCATCATATATTCCCAATGATTTCGAGGAAAAGTTTGATTCTATGCTACAAAATGTAAACATTGAAGGGAACGAAGCTGTGTTGCTTGGGGAGAAGGTTTTTCACAAATAATATAATATAATATAATATAATATAATATAATATAATATAATATAATATAATATAATATAATATAATATAATATAATATAATATAATATAATATAATATAATATAATATAATATAATATAATATAATATATAATATAATATAATATAATATAATATAATATAATATAATATAATATAATATAATATCAATCCATCCTAATTGCCGTCTCCGATCCGAAGGTTGGCGACCTGGATCTCCATCTCTGCCGGTCCTGCACTTGAAGTCTCAGCTCCGCTTGCGTTAGCTGTGTTGTTTTTGCTATTCTGTCAGTCCACTTCTGCCTCTGACGTCCACGGGCCCTCTTCACTGAAATTTTTCCATCTAGTATGTCGCGTTGTATACCGGTATGCCGTGCTATGTGTCCGAAGTAGGACAACTGACGTTTCATGATGCTTTCTAGTAGACATTTGCTTGTTTCCATCATCTCTAGTATCTCTTCATTTCTTTTCATCTCGGTCCAGCTCACTCTCAAAAGTCGTCGGTAACACCACATTTCAAACGCCTGTAACCTCTCTATCGCAGATGTTATTGTCCACGTTTCACAGCAATAGGGTAGGGTGGACCAAACGTAAGCTTTCGTTATTCTTAAAAGCAGCTTCAGATCGATTTTGCGACACGTCAAGGCTTTGCGGAAGCAATTGAATACTAACTATGCCATGGCTATTCGAACCTTTATCTCTTCTTTGCATCGACGGTCACTCAAAACTGTGTGTCCCAAAAGCTTAAACTTGTTTACTTGCTCTAATTCTTTTCCATTTATGATGATATTGGTGGCGCTTGGTATTGGTACTTTTTGGACTGTCATTGTTTTAGTCTTCTCTGAGTTTATTTCAAGCCCTATGCCCCTGCTTTCTTGATCTATATTGTGCACGATGTCCATCAGTTTTGTTTCCGAATTGGCGATGAGGGTGGTATTACCAGCATATCTAATGGAGTTGATGTTTCGTCCTCCTACCCTTATTCCTTCCTTGTCTTCTATACTCCTTGTTATTTTCTCTGCATAAACGTTATACAATGTTGGTGACAATACACATCCCTGGCAGACTCCTCTCTCAATAGCAACAAAGCCACTGAAGCTGTTTCCTATCCTTACAGAAGCCTCCTGATTCCAATATAGATTGATGATTATCCTTAAGTCCTTTCCATCAACATTTATGTCTTGACGATCTTGGATGAGCTGGTCGTGGTGTACCCTATCAAACGCTTTTCAATAGTCTATGAAGCACAGGTGCACTGCATTTTGCATCTCTATAGCTCGCTCTAGTAAGTTCCTTACGCATGAAACGGCTTCTCTTGTTCCTTTACCTTCACGAAAGCCAAATTGATCCTCCGCTAGCACGAATTCTACTTTTTCCCTTATACGCTCTTGAATGATCTTCAGTAGAACCTTTGTCACTTGGCTCATGATACTGATTGTCCTAAAATCTGAGCAATTCGTGGCCCAGATTTCTTCGGCAGTGTGATGAAAACTGACTGAGTCAAGTACTTTGGAATATACCCTATGCTATAGATAGACTGACAGGGGAAAGTCAATTATTTCAGTCCTCTTTCTCCCATAAACTTCAAAAGTTTAGCACAAATACTATCCCTTCCTGCAGCTTTTCTGAAACGGAGCGCTTTTATCGCTACATCAAACTCAGCTTCCATGATTTCGGGTACAATGGTGAAGTCCAGAACGGTTGGCTTGTCCTTTGCTCTGTCATTATCTGAGTATAGCTCCTTGATGTATTCTTCCCAACGGCATGCTACATTTTTAGCACTGAAAAGCATTTTCCCATCCATGCCTTTGATAAAGAAACATGCTTTCATGTTTCTCTTATCTAACATCTCTTTTGCAATCTTATGTACCTCCTTACTATTGTGCCGATGGTCACTTTCTTCTATCTCTATGCACTTGTTCTCTATCCATTGTTCTTTAGCTTTAATGCATTCCCTCTTCACGCGCTGATTTAGAGCTTGATATTTGCTTTTGCCTTTAGCTTTTCGTCTCTATTCCATGAGTGACAGGATATCTTCATTCATCCAACTTTTTCTCTTCTTTCGCTTCTTTTCAGGCAATACCCTCTCTGCAGCTTGGATAATTACACTTTTGAAACGATTCCAATGGCTCTCTATGTCCGCTTCTTTTTCTCCTGTCACTACTCTTTCGAGTAATGCAAATCTATTTGTAACTTCAATGTTAAACTTCGACTGGATTTCCTCTTTTTTCATTTCCTCGAAATCCAAGAGAATTGGCTTAGCGGTTCCTTTGAACGGCTTCTTCAGCTTTATCTGCATCTTGCAGATTACAGGCACGTGGTCCGAAACGATGTCTGCTCCGGGGTATGTCGTACAGCTTTTAACTGTATTTCTCAACCTCTTCCTGATCATAATGTAATCTATTTGGTTTCTGTGGAGATCACCAGGACTTTTCCACGTGTAGAGTCTCCTTTTGTATGGCTTGAAAAAAGTATTTAGGATTACAAGATCTTTTTCTTCGCATAACTCAATCATTCTGTTTCCTCGATCGTTTCTTGTACCAAGCCCCCAAGCCCCTACCACACCATCATGTTTGTCTGAACCTACTTTGGCATTCATGTTTCCCATGATCATAATCACTTCATCAGGCTTCGTCTCTCTCATTACTCTTTCTAGTTCTTCATAAGAGTGATCTGCGGTTGGTGCATAGACTTAAAGAAAGCAAATGTTGAATGGTTTTGCATTGATCTTTAATAGTATGATTCTATCAGAGACTGGTCAGAAACCTTACATGCTTTTCATTAGCGACGACTTTACAAGGAACCTTACTCCTTTGCTGTGTTCTTCTCCACCTGAGTACTAGAAAGTAAAGTCTTCTTTTTCAACGCTGCCACTTTCCTTCCAATGCACTTCACTTATCCCCGATACGTCACAATTCAATCGCTTGGCTTCCAAAACGAGGTTGTCCAGTTTCCCTGGCTGGCATAGTGTACGCTCTTTCCATGTGCCTACTAACAGAGTTCGCTTTCTGGAGTTCACGGTGACTTTATCAAGCCTAGGTCTTTCATGAGAATTTAAACCTATGCTGTCATCGATGTCATCACTACTACCCATCATTCCACTCTCTTCCCTGTGACTATGTACAAGCGTGTCAGCTGCAGGGGGGCCAGATTCCACGCTATGACTAGCTTTAGTATTTTTGAGATCCATGGTTGACTATGAAATTGTACATGGCAGGTTTTCACACCTTTCCACCGTGACCAGCCACAGACGTCTATCTCGGACACGTTTTGCCCCATGTGTGTCACACACTTTGCTGCTTCATCTTCAGTGCCATTGACCTTCATATCGGCTCCTCTGCCACATCCGCTGCCATAGACTTCACTAAGGGTATGCATCCCTTTGTTACCTCATCACCTGTCCTCAGGTGACTACAATACCGCACTCAAGTAGTTTTGTGGCCCAGTCGAGGACGTGTACCGAGGGGTGGCCGCTGCAGTGCACTTGCAGCTTCTAGGAGCCATACGTGAGCTAGGTATACAGACGGAGACCAAAGCTTCTGAGCCAGGTACATTTCCATTTTCCATATGTTCCGTGTACAGAGGTCCTTGTAGGAGTGCATTCTATCAAGTACCTGCGGCTGCTCAGAAGTCAGTGGAACTACCTCTATCTGTATACCCTACTCCTCAATATAATATATTATAATATAACACAACATAATATTATATTATATATTATATGAGATAGTATTATATTATATTATACATGTAATGTAATATAATCTAATATAATTTTATCTTATATAATATGATATTATTTTATATTCTATTATATATTATATTATATATTTGTTGTGTAATGTCAGCATTGTTACCAAAAGCTGACACGTCATATTTATTTTTTACTTTTGTGATTTCACTCTTTGGCCATTCACATTATACTTTCTTGTGATTTCCTCTTTGTGATGGTAGTTGATCTATGCTGATTTTTCAAGGACAGTAACCTTTTGATAATTCAGTTTAACTAGTCCAATGAAGATCCTATCATTTTTAAAGAGGGAGGGATTAGGAAAAAAATTTCTTTGTAATTCTCTGGAAAAGGAATATAGAAACTAATAACGCAAGTAGTTAACAATTGCTCAAAATGTTTTTATATGTCTCTTATTTCTTTTGGGTCTGTTTTGAAGGTTTAGATTACAATGATATAGTGCTCGTTGAACTGTTGAACTTCTTTACGAGTGTTTTCATATCCTAAGTTAGTTGTGGTTTGACTCTATGGGTTTTTTATTTCAATTTGTTGTTTATCACCATAATTGTTGATGCAGACATACAAAGCCTTTTTAGTCTTTTTTTTTGCTTTTACATACAGTTGTTTGTTTGGAAGATATGATTCTTTTTGAACTTGCCTGTAATACTCTTTTCTAGGAAAAGCCACCAAACGTATCAAGATTTAAAAGTAGGTTATTGTCTTGTATTCCTGTTCCTTAAGGTGATATTGATAAAAGACAGTAGATCAATTTAACTGCAAGTCTTTTTCCTAGTCTTAATCTAAAGATATCAAATGCATCTACTTTTAAGCGCTACTTAGAGATACGTTTTCCTATCCAGATAAACTGGCTAGGATAGGTACTAATGGCTGATGTAGTAGTGAAGACTCTTCTTTAGTTTTAAGGTCTGCCATCGCATCAACACAACTTTCTTTGGCCTGTGAGGTAATCTCTTATCATACTCAGAGACATGTGTTTAAAACATTTCATATTTAATTTTACATTTTTCAAACTCAAAATAAAAGCACCTCTATTTAAACAAGCCATAAAAGATCACATCTTGAAATTAGAAGTAAAAAAATGAAGCTAAATGTAAATTTATTTCATAGGTCTATTGCACTTTAAACCAGGTGTTGTTATGGCTCATTCTGTTTATTAAATTTATAGTTCTATAAACTATTGCTGCGAATAAATCCTCGGAAATATGTAAACCCCATATGGTCTAAAACTCTTTTGTTTGCCTTCTTACCGGAATCTGGTTTATTGGGAAAATTACTTTTACAATTTTTACTGAGAAGGAAATTATTTTGATTTCCATGTGGTGGAATGAAAAGAGGAACTAAATTCATTAACTTCTTAAAAGATTTGTACAGACCGCATTTTTCTTTCAGCCAACCACGACGCCTTTAACGTTATCACAAGAACTTTTTCAATTTTCTTATATGCCACAGAAAAACATCCTCTTGATATTAAGTGCATTTAAGTATCTAACATTCTGTCTTAAGCTTTTACATAAATCTGTCAACAGTATTTCGTGAGATAACTGGTAACTTAATCCAACCTAATTTTTTCTTTTCAATGTTTACTCAAAATTCATTTCCTTGCTTTCATCCTTAAAGCATAATGGATTACATCGTAAATACCAAAGTTAAAAAATAGAAGCTTGCTCCCAAAAATGAAGGCTTAATACAGTTAGCAATTTCTAAAGTACGATTTGATAGGATTAAGTCCTTAAATTTATACAAAATAAATTGAATTACAATCCATTTTATTGTAATTAAAACATTTGCATTACATATCTCAATTCCATCACAACAGAAAATGAATTAAACTGCTTCTTAAAAAAAGCCGAGCACTTTATGTATTAATTATTGATAAGGATTAATAAAATATAGGTAAGGCAATGTATTTTATCTGCACATATCTCAGTTGTAACGAAAGATTTTTCTCGTGCTTCGTACTGCTGATGTTCAGTCAGCGGCGATTCAAGCGTATAAATTCCATCAAAATAAGTACTAATATAGTTAACCCAGACTAAACTTGAATAAATATTACAGATCTTCCTTAGAACACTTTGTTTTTTGTGCTTGGCTTCCAATAAAAATCTATAACAATGTCCTTATTCAAAGGTTTTGGGACTGTTACACAGGTATGTCTTCAGTTACGGTAGAAACACATCTCAGGTAATGCTCTTTAAATCTTAACTTGTACAAGCCAATGTGTTGCTCTATCTGTTAAGTTTTAAACGTAAAAGGTAGAGTGATACATTGGAATTTACAAATACATGAAGGTTTTTCTGTATGGGTCAAGCATGATAGCAAATTGTAGTAGTGTTTTTAACTTGCAACCTTGTTTTCTCTTTCTTGAAATTAATCTACTATGCAGAATTCCTCTGCTCCAAGATTTACGTTCTCGTACAGCGTAATAATTAGTAGTCATTCCTGATGCCTTTTTGTTTTATTGCCCAGAAATAGTAAATGGTCAGAAATGAAGACAGGCGCTCCAATCTTAACTTAGCATGCATCATCAGAAATTCTTGTCCTTGATTTACAGTGCAACTGGTGTACAATGCGATAGTAATTGCGTCCTTTGGCATTTTTAGAGTCATTTTTTCCAGAGCTAGATGTAACTAAAAACTTATTCAGGTAAAGGGAAGCAAACCTTTGTTTCGCTTGACGTCCAAGTTCTATGCTACTCTCTGTAGTCTGACACAACTTTTGGGTACATCTCTGGAGCCTTTTTCAACTCTTCTACAACTTTTCTAATTTCTGACAGATCTGAGCATTATAACATGGACACCTTGAAATATAATGTAAATGAACATTTGTCAAACCTTTCTCACAAGTAATCACATTTTGTTCATTCCATTTATATTTTTAATCCTTTCATAATATTCATCTCAGTTGATTTGTCAGCCTACCCATCTTATTTTAACTTGATTGCGAGGGCCTTTCAGGGGGCCCTGGGAGCCGTGGCTTAATGGTTAGTGCACTACACAGTAACCAAGAGTTCCGGGTTCGATTCCCCGAGCTGTCGAGGAGAATTTAGAACTTTGCGAAAAGAAAAAGCCATTGGTTGGCGTCAGGAAGGGCATCCGGCCAAAAAAAATTCCTCACTGCCAAATCAAAGTCCCTGTGAAGGGCACCGTCTGAGCCCCAATTGCTGGGGGGAAATGACGTTAAAACTAAAAAAAAAAAAAAAAAAATTGCGAGGGCCTTTCAGACATGTTGTTACTCATTAGTACATAGAAAAATCACTGACCTAACAAGATCTAATGCTGATGGTAATTGGAGATTAGATATGTCAAACGTTTGTGGCAGTGACTGTCATAAAAGCAACATCTCTATAATAACAAATGTATTTTTTTGAAGAACACTAACAACCTCTCTTCGCTAGCCCTGTACACTCTCCTTTTTCCAAAAGATACTTGAAAGTAACAAGTATGGCAGGCAAGATTTTTCTCATATCTTGGTAAATTGATTACTGGCAAGCATGCCTAGTCGCTTGCAACTCTTTCATAATGTTTAGCCTGCTTTATATTTTCTAGATCTCCAGCATTCCATGGTGTGCCACTGATGGGAAGAGGTTGTGGAGTTTGTGTATGAGAGTAAAAAAACCTGCATCCGACTTTACATTGTTGACACAATAAATGAATACATCATCTAGGTTATGTGGATGGGAACGGATATACACACCTTGTAGTATACCTCTCCTGAGCCTTTATTAGAAGCCACCATTACACCCTGACATCACTATTGTACTATCATAGTATCTACGTATGAATTCTTTGTGATTAATGAAACACTTGAATTGAGTTGTTTTTATTTTTTTATCTTCCAAATAATGCATTTAAATTACGATCTTTAAATCTGAGATCCAGAAAATATTTGTAAAGCTCCTGTTTATGGAGATACCTTGTCATTATGAAGAATTACTCTTTATTGATGACATTTTTGGTCTTGGTAACCGTTATGGCAATGTACTTTGGATATTTTCCTTCACCCGTTTTTTTACTAAAGCTACCATAGTTTTAACAAATTTATTTTTATTGTTATGGCTTTTCTTGACCAATTAAACTTATTTCCTACAATACCACCATGCGTTGCCAGTATATTCATCAGTTTCGAAAAAACTGTTTTCGATTGTTGAATTGACTTTATCCTTTGTATCCCCTCCTTTCAACATTTTTGAAAGCTTTTTACAGTCATCGTGCAATGCCTATTTTACTCCGAATAGCTGACAATAAAGGCTTGAAACCTTTGCTGGCTAATTTTTTTTACTTTAGCCAAGTATTTAAGTTGGCTATAAAGCAAGGCTTTCATAGCCAACGTATGGCCTTCAGAATTTAATTGCCTTTAAATATCCAAACCACTTTTCCTAGTTCTTCTATGTATGTGTTAATAATGTCTTAGCTTTTCAAAATTGTGATTTTGTAAAGTGATGACAAACAAAACAGTATGACTTAAAATGTTCAAACAGTTCCTTAACAATGTGTAAGGTGTCATCGATGAGAATGCTTTTGGATAACAAAGTGACATCAAATGAGATTATGATTTTATGTGCCCAGATTCTTTGCTGTGTGATGAAGACTGCAATTATCAAAGAGATGGTTCTTCTTTAATGCAATGTACGTTTTCTTACTTTGGTCTTTACTGAGTTCATTAAATTACATTTAACTGTGGTAGAAGACCTATTGTTGAGATATTTATGACACATTTGCATGTATTCAATTTTGTTAAGAATGACAGTCACATGTCCTTTGTCATGGAGATCAAATCATCGTCCCTTGGACTCTTGATGACCCACTTTACCTTTAAAATAAAGGGTAAAGCTTGTTTTCTGCTCAGCTGGAAATGCCTTTTCCTGCTGTTTCAACTATAAAGAAAATAACTTTTGCAGGAATGATTTTTAAAGTTACAAAGAAGTTAAAATCTTTTATCAACAGGGGTTCCTTTCTTGATAATTCAGTCAGACTTGCTTATGGACTTTATCACTGGCTATATCTTTCGTTTTAGGCCTGTAAACATAGAATATTGGCTACCTTAAGAAAGGATCCACTTGAATCAGAGAAAAGGTTTTGGGAAATACTCTTTTACTTAATGGATATCATGCCAAGGATGTCCAAAAAACCTTACGTGGAAACAGCAGACCAAATCCTGAAGAAGAAAGGAAATTTCTGAAAGGAATGTGCTTGCTGTTCGACCAGAACAGCAGTAAATCAGTGAATATCAGTGAGTATCTAAAGCAAACTCTCCGAAAACACAATACCCTGTGTTTATTTGTCAAAACATCTGTCTTAAGGGAGATACTTTCAAGACCCAAGGATCCAATCGCACTTGCAGAGAACAACAGCATAGTTTACAGACTATATTTTAACGACTGTCTTGTCTACTATATTGGTGAATCAAAGTGTTCCTTGGGTCAAATGGGAAAGGAGCACAAGAAAGTTTTTCAAAAATGTATCACTGAGAATCAATTAAATAGCGGAACACTGCTGGATACCAGACTACACTTTTAACTGATAAAATAACCGGATTATAAACAAGAAAACCGACACAAACACAAAAAAAACACCAGAAAAGTAGAAGAATCAATTCACTCTTTGCGGCACAACGATCAGCAGCAACCATATATCTTACACTATCGTACCCCCAGAAATATGGCTTTCAGCACAAAGCAAAGGAATAGCAAATACAAGACAGGTATTCGCACTATTTCTTGAAACAACTCAGTACTTCTCATCACGTAGGACCGCACCGTTGAGGTGTAAAACAGCTGTACTTAGTCACTTTACAAGCCTGAAACAGATCCTGATGATAGGAGAAAAATCTCTCGAAAGGTAGCTCAGAAAAAGCTTATGACAAAAGACAAAATCAACCTCCTATATTTATGGCTTCTAGTCAATAAAGTCAAGCATTTTTTAACGTATTAGAGTAACATATGAAGATCATATTCTCCAGTCATGGAAAGAATAAAAATCAACATTGTTGAATTTACAAATCACTTAAAGATTTTCTTAAGATGCCTAAACAACCAGATGATGCAAAACGACTTACGTCTTCATTGTTCAGTTGCCACTAACAAACCATGATGTTCTTTTAAACGGACGTGTGGCCAACTATGTCAAGAAAGGTCTCGTTTGAATCACAGGAAATGGTTGCAATTTACTGCAGATACCAAGGAAGCCAAAACGTTCCCTTCTAGCATATTAAGCACCGAACACTACCAACCTTTAATCTCATTTGTGAATGACACTCACAGACAAATATTTTTTACACCAGCAAAGACATCCAAAAGAAAGTTGTAGGCCGAAAACAAAAGTCATCGCCAGCGCCAAAGCCCACAGACAAGTCTCACAGGATTGTCAACCTGTCTAATAGGACACTTTCATCACCAAAGGAGTCCCTTTTTGTGAAAAGCTAAAGCTTCTCTGTAACTATCATTATCATTCCTGCAAAGAAGATTGTCTTAGTAGTTGAAGTAACAATAAAAGGCCTTTCCAAAGTAAAGCCAAAAGTTTCCGAGAATAATGTTGTTGCCTAATTTTATTAAAGGATCTTATCGGGGTAGCATATGTATAGACTAGATGTTTTTGTAGACCTGGAGAAGTTGGCCCACTCTCTGTAGATTGGCCGTACAGTAGGTTTGTTGTGATTATGAGATCAGCCTTTATTCTTCTTGGTATTTCTATTGTTCTCGTCCAGCTAGAGGTTTTCAGAAGAGGTACGTGCTATCGGATCAATGTCTTCAGTTTGTTGCTTTTCATGAGATTTTATGAAGTAATCCATAGCTGATAGGGAACACCATGGCAAAATTAATTGCATATTAATCAAAAAGTGTAAATTTCTAAAGGAAAAGCAAATATACGATGCAGCAGCCATATATGTAAACTACATGAGTACAGTTTTCATTATAGTTGCTCCTATTGATCAGCTTGATTGACAATCAGCCCTTAATAGTCTGATGATACTTTCAATTTCTCCCCTAAGAGGATCAGCAGAAGAAGATAGCCTTTTAAGTTTTGGTAAGTACTGCAGATGTTCCACAAAAGATTGAAGAAAGGCGACTATTGAAAGGTGTTAACGAAATCGAGTACAGAGAAAAGAATAGAGAGACTCAACAAGTGTGTAGCAAAAGAAAGCAGGGGTGGTTTGACGAACAATGTGCTGAAGTAGAATATCTTATCAAGACTAACAAATATTCAAGATTTGTGAAGATAAAACAGTTAACCCAGAAACGCAAATCCAGAAACAATGGTGCTATAAAGAGATAAGATGGAACAATCGTGATGGATAGTGAAGCTGTAGTATGTAGATGAAGTGAATACATAGCTGAGTTAGTAGTGTTATAGACTATGGTAGACATGAAGATGAGCTTGAAGATGACGTCCAGGATAAAGGGGCCGAAATAGTCCAAAGTGAAATTCAAAATACGATAAATGGTATGAAAAGGGGCAAATCAGCCGGCGAAGATGGTATATTAATAGAAATGATCAGGTGATACAATGGTGAAAAGACTAACAAATTTGGCAAACCAGATATACAACACTGGACACATACAAAAGCAAATGTTTAAATCAAAATTCATAGTGTAACAAGCATAGAACACTCATTATTATGAGTAAAGTAACCAAGATTATATTGAAAATTATTCTCAGACGTATACTTAACAAAATACAGTCTTGGAAGAAAAGTGTGAATTCGTTCAAGGACATGAAACGAGTAATGCAGTATTCCTCTTGAGAGTTTTAAGCCAATGGATGTTAGAAAAGCAACGTGACCTATTCGTTTGCTTTATTGAATACGAAAAGACCTTTGACCGCATTCGTCATGTAAAGTTAATGGAAATATTGAAGAATATTGGCATCGGTGGTAGAGATTATAGATTGACAAAGAACTTTTATTTCCCTCAAAAAGACTGCGTCAAAACCGGAGGAAAAACTACAAACTTCCAGGATATCAACAAAGGAGTTAGGCAGAGATGTGTATTGTCACCTGATTTGTTTT
>RDPX01000041.1:2197643-2224358 GCA_003991215.1 Morbakka virulenta
GGCATAACTTCAATGGAAGGAGTAAGAGTCGGTGGAAAGAATGTTAATAATTTGAGATATGCTGATGACACCGTTCTAATAGCAGATTCCACAGAACAGCTACAAGAAATTTTAAACAAAGTACAAGCTGACAGTAAAGAGGCTTAAATATAAACGCAGAAAAGACGAAAGTTATGCTTTTTACCAAACAAAACCAACCCCCAAGAGTGATGTTAAGATGTAATGACAAACAGGTCGAACAAGTAAACGGATTCAAAGATCTGGGAAGTAAAGTAACAAGTGATGCAAGATGTATGACTGAGATAAGGAAGAAGATAAGTATTGCCAAGAAAAGTTTTATTAATATGAGAACGAACCTCAAAAACAGAAAGTTGTCAATAAAAACAAGGAAGCGTTTCATAAAATCACATGTATGGTCAGCTCTGCTTTACGGTATAGAAAATTGGACCATATCTGAAACATTGAAGAGAAAACTTGAAGCAACAGAAATGCGGTTATGGTGAAGAATGATGAAAATCCCATTGACTGGCTTAAAATCTAACGATAAAGTCTTGAGGATAGTTAGTGAGTAGAGATGTCTCATGAACAACATCAGGGGAAGACAACTTTAATTTTTCGGTCACATGATGAGGAGAGAAGGGCTGGAAAATGTGATAACAATCGGTATGATAAATGGAAGCAAAGCAAGAGCAAGACCGAGAGAGAAGTACACATATGGATTGATGAAGGCAACAAGGAAAGCAAGCATACTTGAACGACTACATGCAACACGAGACCTGCAGAAGTGAAAGAACCTGGTCGACATCGTCCTGGAGGATACGTCACTTCGGTAAGATAAGGAAAGTATTTATTAGTCAGTCACACAATAGAGCACCAATATAACTTCACCCTCATTTGGTACTCTTTTCTCGAAATATTTATTCTAACATTTCATGGGTTATCTCTGGACATCGCTAACAAAATGCATGTAGATTCACTGAGAGCGGGGTACAACCGGTTCACTGTACTGGAGAGCAGAAGAGAAGAAGCCAATGAGGCTTTGTAATGAGTAAAATATATAAAAGAAGTTTATTGAAAGAAATAATTTTCTTCCTCCCCTGCTTCTTGCTTCTTCATTTGGCCTTGTCTAACGCTAGGTCGGGTCACCCCCTCGGCACCTTCGCCTCCATCCCCCGCGTTCTTCCCATATTGTTGCTCACAGTCATATCATATTGAACTCAAAGGACATCTTCACCCACAACTGAAAATCGTGTAGCACACACACACACACACACACACATGTGTGTGTGTGTGTGTGTGTATGTGAATCACCAGCATACCAAAATCCTTGCATTACGCTAGGCTTTACATATTTTACTTATTACTATTAAACTATCAGCACCTCGGGAAGCAGTACTAGAAAAGCTTTGAAATAAGCTGAAAGGCTTGCAAAATATAACTAATATGAAATTGCTTTTTTCAAATACCATAAAAAGCTGATTTTCCTGTTTGATTTCTTTATTAGTTTATTTCTTTATATATTCCTTTTGAAGGCTGGTTTACCACTCGATGCGCTCTTTTTGACATTTTACTTTCAACAGAATCAAGCAATCTTTCATAATGTCAAGTTCTCGCAAGTTGACTGGAACTCAAAACCGAAACAAGAAAAAGAAGCGTGGTAAGACTGAAAAGAGGGAAATAGGCATTCTTTCCCAAGGTGGTGTCACTGTTGAAATACCCACAGAATACTAATTGGTTACGAGTAATAGAATTGATCGAATAGCAAGACTGCTGCAAGCGAATATTTTTTGTATGCAATATTCGAATGTTTCAAAGCTGGAAACGAATATTTCCTAATTCAAACGTTCCAAAACAGAGCAGCAGCTAGGTTCTGTTACACAGTGAAATGACTTCAATGTTTCTGAATTCGATCGCAAATCATTTGGAATAATAACAGTCAATAAACAATGGCGAACAAATTTGAATTCTACACAGGATTGAGAGGCTACCATGTTTATTCTAATACTGTTGGTTGGTTCAAGAGAAAATAGTATTGAAGAGAGAGCACAACAACATCCATGATAAATTTACAGTTGCTGGAAAGGTTTCGATGAGGGAAAAGATGGGCTTGATTGTTGTCGGGGACGTGCCAAGAGAGCTTTCTCGTTTCATCTGGTATTCGATTCAAAATATGATGTGGAGGCTTATAAAAAGAAGCCCATGGCATCTCCTTTATTACAACGTGGTTTAAAGATCCCGATCAAAGTTTCCGTTACATGGGGCTGTCTTGATAAATTATCTATTTTAGTGCCAAAACTAAAAGAAGTAGAGTATCCTATGATTGGTGAATATATTGACAATTCAAAGGAGATTTTACATGAACTTGGGGTAGAAATTGATGAAGAAAGTGAAGATGACGGAGATGACAGTGATTGCGGTGTTGACGATATTGCTTTTCAAATGGACACTGCCAATGAAGATAAAGCATAGAAAACTTTTGTAACATTATGTGATTTGTCATTCTGAAGAGAAGATTGAAAAGCTTGAAAATTTCAACATGTTTGTTCACTTTCTATTTCTATTGATCAAAATTATATATCAACAAGGTGTTTTGAAGGCGTGTAAACATTATTTTTAAGAATTAAAGTTGGATGAAATGAACGGGGGACATTTTAGCGCCAGACATTAATTAACGGAGGAAAAGTTTATGCGATGAATAAATTAAAGGTGTAGAAATTACCGTTTATACGATTAAGATGAAATGAATAATGACTTTCAAAATGTTAATTGGTTGCCAGTAATTTCAGCACCAAATGCCGAGGTTGCATAGAACGTCGGCATTTGATTTTAATGAAAAAAGGATATTTTTGATAAACATGCAGCATTTTTTGCTAAAATAAGAAAAGACCGATAGTGTAAATGAATTACCGATAAGATGAAAAAAAAGGAGCATTGGGACTAGTGGTTAGGCAGAGCAAGAAATAGAAATGATCAAGGCGATTGGAATAGAAACAAAACAAATATAATATAATATAATACAAAGAAAGGTGAAAATCAGTTTAATCTGAAGTAATTTTGAAAATTTGTGAAAGCTTAATATCCATCAAAAGGTAATGAGAGTAAGATAACAATTAATGAAACAAATAATAAAAAAAAAGCTGAGAAAATTCAGTCACGTTTTCTCAACAACCGTGTCAAAGCTGAAAAGTAATTCATTTAAAGACAAAAAATTCTGTTCAATTCTGAAACAATATGCAAAAATACCCAACCTTTCAAGGAGTGTTTTCAGGTGTCTGTATGTATCAAAACTTTTAAAGAAATTGAATTGAATAAAGGCTAGGGGGCAAACTACTTGCTGGAATGCTGGAAGCCTGTTCCAAATGCAAAGTCACTCCAAACCTAATGGAAAAAGCTGTTCAGACACAACTTATAGGTTATCTAGAGAGTAAACATCTCCTAAACAAGAACAAATTTGGTTTCCATGCCAACCGGGCAACAAGTTTAGCTACTGCATTGTTAATGGACTATATAAGAAATGAGGATGATATGGGAAAACTGACAAGAGCGTTATTCCTAGAACTGAGTAAAGCATTTGATACAATTCATCATGTCATCCTCAAAAACTATTTTCGTATGGTTTTTGTGAAGTTGAGCTGAACTCCTTTACCAACTACTTTTTCTACAGACCCCAGGTAGTCCAAACTGAAAATCTGATTTCATCTACGTTTCATACTGTTAACGGTGTACCTGAAGGATTCATCCTTAAAACACTGTTATTTTTGACTTTTTCAAGAACTTTCCGGAAAAGTTAATCCAGTCCAAATGCATTCAGTATACTGATGATACAGTTATCTATTTTACAGATGCTGGTCCAAGCAAAGTTGAGACTCTCTTAAACAAATAAATTAAGAATTGACAACCTTACCTATACAAATTGAACTTGTTCTTAATCTCAAGAAAGGCAAAACTGAGACGATGTTATTTGGGACAGTGAAACGATTACCCATAAAGGATTGTATCTAAATGAACATTAATGGTCATGATATTAAGAGCACCAAAGCTTATTGTTATTTTGGAAACCAGGTAGGGTTAACCATCAGACTGACTGATAACTTAAGACGACTGCATCTTCTGAGTAAAATGAGAGAGTTTTAAAAAAAGAATCAGCCTACACAATTTTGAAAATGATTATCACACCAATACTACTATATAGTACACTTATCAGTCTTCAGATGACAGCAACACCGAAAAGCTGTCTTCAATCAAGCGATGGACGAAAGAGATTATTGGAGGAAGTACGAATATCCATTCCATCTAGAAACAAATGAAGGAGAAGGCCTGCACGATCGTAAAAAAATTGTTTGGATGACAAACTATGCTTAAATTTCCATAAGCACTTTGAGAATAACGAACATGTTCTGAACACAAGAAATCAAAGCAAGCTGATTAAGATCCAAAGGTAAAATTAGAATTTGGAAAAAAATCTTTTAAATATCAAGGAGAAAAAATTATTAACAAATTACAGATATCACGACAAGCTTGGTAAAATTTAATAAATCATATTAAAAGAATGATATTTTAGGCTTTTTAGCTTTAATTTGTCTGAGATTTTCTCTTGTCTTTCTTTGTCTTTTTTATTGTATAGATTAAGTTTTATAATCTATTTAAACAAATTAAATTACTTTATTAAACTATTTTTTAATCTTATTTGATATCATTTATATTATTTACTATTACCAAACAACAACAACAACAACAATAATAACAATACTAATCATCATCATCATCATCATCATAATAAAAATAAGAGTTATTCTTCTGTTTTGATTTTGCAGCCTGTCTGGGGGGAGGGGGTAAGCTGATGTGATCTTTGAAGTTTTGTTACGTACTAGATATTTTCCAGATGATTCGATCTAGACCTCCACAGATTTCCAGGTTTCCATACATATATTTATTCTCCCAAAAGCTGAATTTACAGTATTTTATACACCTCATGATCATGAAAACCTATTATTGCCCAATCTCCAGGCTCAGTCTTCTAACATACTATATAGAAATTGTCAAGTAGAAAAACAATTGACCTCCTCTACCAATAATATTGTTCAGCCCATGCTCCATCAGATTACAATTAAAGTAAAAGAAACAGAAATACATCACTAGGGAAAAGTTATTTTTTAATTTTTATGTACTTGAAATAAGCCTAAACTCTTCTCAAGCTTAAGAGAGCGAAGACTCAAAAGACACATCTACCCCTTGATCAAATGAAGTTCATTAGAAACAAGAAATACCAAATCGGTACTTTAAAGTACGAAGACAATTTCGTAGTGTCCATTTAATAAAACAGCATTAGTTTTTATTTTTAGCTTAACCCTTTGTACTTAAAAAGACACTAAACTAGGGGCTGCAATGCTTTCATTTTAAAAAGTGTACGTATGAACTGCATCTTCCTTTTAAAAAATCTTTATTGTTTTTTTGTATCATAATTTTAGGTTATTTACTTTTCATTCTAAGAACTAGAGACATAAAAAGTAAAATACTTAAATTATCTATTTATAATTGGGTTTAAAAGCCCCAAAGACTTGAATTATTTTAGCATCAATGATTTTTTTTTGGGGGGGGGAAGCGCTCTTTCCTCCTAGTAATTGGGGCTCAGACGGAGCCCTTCAAAGGGACTTTGCATTAACTAGTAAGCCACAGCTCCTCTCTAACCTGAGAATGTACTTAAATATGTGGGGGTTTTCTTGAAATGAAAGAATATATAGGTCGCATTCTTCCTCGATCAAACCATGTAAATGTTTCTGGACATCTATTGTTTTTCTTCAAATATTGCATTTTGATGATCATGTTTACCACCATGTTTGAAGAATTCCATTAGCAATTCCTTTACAAAGATCTTTACAAATCATGTTTTTGTTGCATTGACACTTTTTTCCCATTGGAATTCACGTTGTTCACGCTTGTACTTACGTCGATGCCACTTTCCTTCACTCATATTTGAAAAACTTACCTTTAGAACTAAGACAAACGGTCTTCCTTCATTTCAGGTGTCCTGATACCACGATTTCTCACTCTTAAGTTAATAGGCACAAAGAGATAATGAGTTTTTGTGCTTATTCAACCCCGAGCCCTTTCATTGCATCCTTGTCTACAACTCTGTATTTTTCGTTAAAGTTTAGAAAAAATTTTCTTTCTTATTAACTTTGTTATAGTTACTATGCATACCATATATGACATATATACTACATATACTATAAATACTATTTATACCATATTTACTGTACAAACTGTATATACTATTTATACTGTATATACTATGCATACTATATGTACTATGCATGCTGTATGTACTATGCATACTGTATGTACTCTGCATAATGGATGTACTATGCATACTGTATGTACTATGCATGGTGTATGTACTATGCATACTGTATGTACTATGCATACTGTATGTACTATGCATACTGTATGTACTATACATATTGTAAGAACTATGCATACTGTATGTACTATGCATACTGTATGTACTATGCATACTGTATGTACTATGCATACTGTATGTACTATGCATACTGTATGTACTATGCATACTGTATGTACTATGCATACTGTATGTACTATGCATACTGTATGTACTATGCATACTGTATGTACTATGCATACTGTATGTACTATGCATACTGTATGTACTATGCATACTGTATGTACTATGCATACTGTATGTACTATGCATACTGTATGTACTATGCATACTGTATGTACTATGCATACTGTATGTACTATGCATACTGTATGTACTATGCATACTGTATGTACTATGCATACTGTATGTACTATGCATACTGTATGTACTATGCATACTGTATGTACTATGCATACTGTATGTACTATGCATACTGTATGTACTATGCATACTGTATGTACTATGCATACTGTATGTACTATGCATACTGTATGTACTATGCATACTGTATGTACTATGCATACTGTATGTACTATGCATACTGTATGTACTATGCATACTGTATGTACTATGCATACTGTATGTACTATGCATACTGTATGTACTATGCATACTGTATGTACTATGCATACTGTATGTACTATGCATACTGTATGTACTATGCATACTGTATGTACTATGCATACTGTATGTACTATGCATACTGTATGTACTATGCATACTGTATGTACTATGCATACTGTATGTACTATGCATACTGTATGTACTATGCATACTGTATGTACTATGCATACTGTATGTACTATGCATACTGTATGTACTATGCATACTGTATGTACTATGCATACTGTATATTTTATACATACTGTATATACTATATGTACTATATATATTATATATTTGTATTGTGTATACTTCGTGTTTACCATATGTTGAGTATATTCACCAATCTACCGACATTTAACCCACAAATTATGATACAGGAGAGACTTTGTCAGACTTTCTCTTTAAAAAGGGTGCAATTCACGAAGACACCTAGAATAAAATTTGATCGCGGAGATAAAGGAGGCTGAATTTGGAGTTTACATCAAACAGGATATTGAATATATACGTAGAAATGACCTTGAAAATGAAATTGGCATAATATATCGACCCCGGACAGTCATTTCAAATCATCTCAGTCAAACTTTTGAAACATATTGTATAAAAATCATTAAAACACTGAATCATGACAACAAAGAACTTATCATAATTGGTGATTCAAATATCAATTATCTTATTGCGGAAACGCATCATCAACCAAAAGAAAGAAATGAGAATGAAGCAAGTCATAAAAGAACCAACCAGAACAACAAAGAATCGCAAACAATTATTGATATAGATGTAAGAGTTTTATCATGTCATGAGTCGTAAGCTTTTTCTGAGCTTCCCATGAGCTCAGAAAAAGCTTACGACTCATGACATGATAAAGCTCTTACATCTATGGCTTCCTCTGAGTCCATAAAGTTCAGAATTTTCAAAATTATTGATATCATCCTGACAAATCGACCTAAAAAAACCTTTGTAGAGTCAGTGTCATTTTATCAGTGATCAGTGACCATGACGTAATTGGATGCAAACGCGAAAAGAACAGTAACTACACAAAGTACGATGCAAAAAGTATAAAGAATTAACCCTCCTCCGTTCACTGGACTCCTGTTTACAACAAAAATAATGTAAATTCTGCTTGGACTGCTCTAAAAAGTATCTTATTACAAGTTATAGACAAACACGCTCCAATAACCACAAAACGTGTTAAAGGAAAGACGTTTGTAAGCGCGACGTGAAGGAGGGTAACATCAGCCCAGCAGCATGGGAAGCAGTGGCTCCCATGCTGCTGCAGACAGCAGCTGGAGATCAGTTGTTAAGACCAGCATCCAGAGGGGCCTGAAGAAGAGAGAAATACAGTGGCAAGGAAGGAGAGAGAGCAGACGGCAAAGGGCAGCATCAAAACCAACTGAGCTAGGCGAGAGTTTTCACCTGCAACAGCTGTAACAGAGGCTGTTAAACAAGAATTGAACTGTACAGCCACAGCAGGCACTGCAACTCCACGACAGGCTGAAACATGGAGGAGAACTCCATTGTTGTTCGAGACAGATGGAGACCAATGTAATGCAATTAAGATTACTTTGAAATATAACATTTAATATCCGGTGAAAAAAACTACTTAACAAATGATGAGGATATTAAATGAATAAGATGCGACCTGTTATAGAAAACAAATACTACGACGAAGAAAATGATCCAAACTGCTGTTGAAGCAAAAATTGCTGCTTTAACCGTTGATTTCTTGACTGCATCCATGACACAAAAAGAACCAATAGGCAGATTTATTCTACTGTTCAATGATATCATTTGCACAGATCTAATTTATTCACATTTATTCACACCAAACATAATCTGTCCGTCATATTAAGTCTTAAATTGTCTACCTTTACAAATAGTAGACATACGTATATAGTAAAAGCCAAAATGTTATCACAGGCTAGGCTTTCACCGTAGTGCAGAAAGGCTCCAAACTTTAAATATATCAAACGACAAGCTAAGTAGTCACATAAATTTGATATGGATTTTGAAGGTTTTTGGCTAAAAAAGTTCGATGTAGGCTACATAAAAGTGCTGAAAAGTAAGACATACCTTTTAATTTGTGCACTACCAAAAAAATATTTAGCTACAGGGCTTCTCTTATCCCTGGTCTTGCTCGGAATTGTAGCTTTGCCTTAGCAAAAACTATAATGCAACTCGAGGAGGAATTAGTTTCCTTTAGGATACGAGGTCAATGTGGCTTGCACTAAATGTTTCCTAAAGGTTCTTGTCAAGGAAGCCCCAGGTTTTAAACTCGTTACTGTACTAAAAGATACGGCAAGCTGTAATAGAGAACTTAATAATTCTTTATTTGGTCCTGCTAATATGAAATGAATTTGGACAAGACATGATACACAACTTATTGAATACGTCGTTTTTTATTTAACATTTATTAGCACATAGACACTAAACCTCAGCTAATATCAAGATATGAAGGTATTTGTAAGAACAGATCTATAATAAATTGCAATAAAACGTGGTTAAAATGATTGGGATTATATTTCGCAGAGATAGGTATTTGGAACTTATTGTCTGTCTAACTATGTGATTTTCTGTTTTTCAGTTGTTCTTCATTAATCTCTTAATTACATTTCAAAGATTTTTCCCCACCAACTTCACTTTAATCTGCATCCTTTATTTTTCACTACTGTGTAGTTTAACATAGCAAGGCAAAGAGGTAAGTAAAGTAGCAGTACTTAAATTGTTTTTTTTTTACTTAACTAACACCATGCAACAGTATTTTTGTTTGATGCACTTTTTCGATGTTTTCTAATGTATTTTTGTCTGCTGAATCCGAAAATCATATTTATTTTTGTCTACCATCGTTTATTTTTATGATATGAGCAAAGTTTTGTTTCTAGAAATACCCAACATTACCCAAAATACGCACCTCACACTAGTGCATATCAACAACACAGTGAACCACAATTTGCTCTTATTATGATATTGCATTGATTGATAACAAGTTTCCATCGTTCATTGAAAAATTGTACGACATGACCTCCTAAATTTGGCGGAATCGATAAATAATATAACATAAGCATTAGTTAAGAAATATAGCATAAACATGGAGAGAATTAATGTTATAGCCGACAAATATTTTCATACCTATAACTGTAGTAAATGGCACTATTCTATAGATGAAAGAACTTTGCAAACTGTGATTTTCTTGAGTGCTTTGATTTATCACTTCGCATTATCGACCAAATGTAGTCTCCCCTGATGGCAGCATCCCAACGTCCTTGATACCTTCTTTCCATCGTAGCGACATCCTGATGAAATCTCTCTCCATGCTCCTCACTGACAGCACCGAGATGTTCGTAAAAAAAGTCTAGATGGGAATGTGGAAAGTGTAACTTCAAGCAGATGCGACATCCTATGCATTTGAAAGCTGCGACAAGCTTTGAAACAAGACGTTTGTAGTTTGGACTCCTATTATTTTCAAGGAAATCCTGGACAAAATTGCGAAGAGCACACCAGACGTCTCGTTCTATGTCATTCATCGAAGATTCAAATTTATTTTATTCCAGCATCTGTTTTATCTCCGACCCGACAAAAACACCTGCTTTGACTTTTGTCTCGGAGAGTTTTGGAAACATAGACCTAATTTTTTGGAATGCTGGTCCCTTAGGTTTTAACGCCTTCACAAATTGCTTCACAAAGTCCCAGTTTTATGTGGAGAGGAGGTAACAGGATCTTGTTGAGGTCAACCAAAGCAGGTTTCCTGGTTGCATAGCTTCTCTGCGAGGCCATATTTTCCTCTCACAATGATCTTTGTCTGCTCTAGTATTCTACAAACACAGAAAACATGAATATTCGTGTATCCCTCATGTAAACCTAGTAATAAAGATATCATTTTTAAGGCGCCATAAACATCCCACTTGAAACTGATGTACTTGGTACTGTCAAGGAGCAATTTGACGCTTTCGTAATTTTCCTTCTTGTGTACTGAGTGAACAAGAGGAAGTGATGGGTATTTGTTGCCATTGTGCAGACCAACCGCTTTCAAACGTCTAACTGAAATATCGATAAATAAACCCCATTCGGCAGGCTCATGCTCACGCCGATAGCAGCAAATAATCCGTTTTTGTCTTTGCAATAGCACATATCACAACTGGAATCAAAAAGGTTTTAGAACATTGCATTACGTTTCCGGTACACAAAGACCTAAGTTCCATTTCTTTAATAGAGATGACAATAGCTCAGCACCAGGCTTAGTAAGACCTAAATCTCTAATCAAATCATCAAGTTCCTATTGACTTGGGTGGTGTGGTTCAATGTTAAATGTTGGATGAAAGGCTTCATCTTGATCTACATTACTTGCAGCGCTTGAATCATCCGATGACATCTCTATCGCAGTTTCAATCTGAAAAACGGAGTAAGCGCAGTGAGTTGCTGATAAAATGCATGGAGACAGAATTATGAATATTGCATAAAATCTCCAAGTTGATTTGAAAAACGTACTGCTTAATAAGTGAAATATATCGTTCTCACATTTTCAGGTGGTTGCGGTACTGGTAAGTGCTCATCATGAGTAAAAGGTACCCTGAATGACTGTAGGTAGGGATGCCGAAGAGCTGTTCTTCCTTTACCCTTCCTGAATTTTAAAACTTCAATCATGCAGAAGTAACAATCGTCATGGTGATTGCTTTGCTCTCTCCACACACTTGGGATTGCGAATGGCATTACTCTTCCTTTATTCTGCAGCCATCCTTCAAGATTTGATAGGCAGCTGCCACATACAACATGCGGAGCCCATGGTTTATCCTGATCACCTAAGGGGATCCAAAAGTAAAGTCGATCCAAGACTTCTTTCCCCTCGTCATCTTATTAAAGACATGTTTTCTGCCAATTTAATAGCCACAAACGTAACAGAAGCTGTTGGGAGAGTTCACGCACGTTCTATCTTTACTAGACATCCTGAAATTCAGGAAAAAGGGGATCTTCCAATGTGAAGCGTGAGCTATTGAGAGATTGCTCTTCAAAATAAACAGTCCTGTATTAGAGAATAAAGTTGAACCTATTGTTCCCAGAGGTTTTGGTAGGAAATATAAACAAAGAACTTTGATGGAATTTTGCATTGTCAGACCTTTCTAATAGATTTTTCTGTAGCATATGATTTGCCATCTATGGCTCACTGTATTAGAAATAGCATGAGCTGAGTATAATGTCTTTATGGTAATGGATCGTCAAGCATACACTAGTAGGTTTTTAGAATTGTTATCGTTTGAGTCTTTTGAGAGCACAGAACTTTTAAATTTATTTGGATTGTATCGCCTTTTACGTTTCTGATCTTGATCGTTCTCTCTTGAATCCCTTTCTTCTGCAGATGACAACTTCCGCGACTCTTTCTGTATCAACCAACACGAACATCCGACTTCCTTCAAAAGGTTACAAAATTAGGTTAAGAACTATAAAATATGCATTTTATTTCGCTAGTGTAAAATATTCAATAGCTTTCCTTTATCCTTTCGATTTGTAAATAGTTTGGACGATTTTGAGAGTAATATTGGCAGCTTTAGCTTATCAACAATTNTAAACATAAAGCATATTTGAAATCAGTGCGAAAAACTAATTCAGAATCAAGTCAAATAAGTCAGACACAACTTTTTTGAAAATTTTTTTAATTGTGTAATGTACATCTTCCTGGAATTAAGATCTTTATTTTAAAAATGTTTTTAACATTAAAGTATTTTTATTGCATTCATGTTTTACAACAGCAATAGCGTTCTGCAATTAAGTTCTTTTAATTTTGAAATATTTGAAATGAGAATCGCCTACGACAAATGGCCAAACTAAGAAGAGGAATCATGGCCAGGGGTTCCCAGAGGTTTTGGTAGGAAATATAAACAAAGAACTTTGATGGAATTTTGCATTGTCAGACCTTTCTAATAGATTTTTCTGTAGCATATGATTTGCCATCTATGGCTCACTGTATTAGAAATAGCATGAGCTGAGTATAATGTCTTTATGGTAATGGATCGTCAAGCATACACTAGTAGGTTTTTAGAATTGTTATCGTTTGAGTCTTTTGAGAGCACAGAACTTTTAAATTTATTTGGATTGTATCGCCTTTTACGTTTTTGATCTTGATCGTTCTCTCTTGAATCCCTTTCTTCTGCAGATGACAACTTCCGCGACTCTTTCTGTATCAACCAACACGAACATCCGACTTCCTTCAAAAGGTTACAAAATTAGGTTAAGAACTATAAAATATGCATTTTATTTCGCTAGTGTAAAATATTCAATAGCTTTCCTTTATCCTTTCGATTTGTAAATAGTTTGGACGATTTTGAGAGTAAGATTGGCAGCTTTAGCTTATCAACAATTGGTATTACTGAAATAAATTAACAAATAAACAAGAAAAATAAACAAGCATGTCCAACTGGAAATATTTTTCTAGATTGGGATCTAAAGGTCAAGGAGGACATTGTCTGCATAAAATCTGAGGTGACAAACTCACATTAAAACAAAAAAGTTTTATTTTGAAACTAAACCTATTAAAGCTATTAAAGCTGCAAGGCTTTCACATTTATTTCTGTGAACAACATTTCTACATTAAGTAATGTGTTGTCGTTAAGCCAAGATGAGGCAGTTTAGACATCACCAGACACACAGTTTGGGCTACATAAATAATGGGTTCCAAGTGCTTCTTTTAAATAAAATAATTTATTTGCTTTGAAAGGTCAGTTTATTAAGGACTCTTTGTTTAACTTCTCTTAGTAAATAGGACAACAAATGCTATAACACAACTTGTGCCTGCCCCATTAACAGCTTAGATTTGTCATAAACTCTTCTTTAATTATTTTTTCCCCAATTCCCATTGAGAAATATGTCGTTTTTAAGCGCTTATTTTCTAGTTTCACAATCAGTAAGCAACTAATTGAAAATGTCCTTGTAAACATAATGACCCTCGATAAGTCTAAAAAGAAATCTCATATAGAGGTTTAATCGGTGAAACACTGTTACTTCTTGTCACAGTGAAACAAATTAAATAATATCTTGACATTCAAATCTAATCGATTAAACCTAACATTTGTGTGAAGCTCGTGAGGTTCCAATCTCAATCCAAAATCCAAATAACTACACTCTAACATTAATACGATACGCTAGCTTATAATTTTATAGCAAAAAAGAGCACTGCATTTTTTTCTAAAACCAAAATGGATGGATTTTGAAAGTTTTCTTTTGCATAGTAAAATAACCGCAACATCTCTTTTGTTAAATATATGTTGGCATGGTAAGTTTAGCCCAAGTATACAGCTCCACTAATAGTACTGGTGATTAACACAACGAAGAGAGTAGAAGAGTGAGCAAATGCAGAACAGAATAAAAGCAAAGTCGGGTAAACTGAAAAGGCCAATTTGTGGCAGGAGAAAGAAAACAACAACAACAACAACAACGAAAAACAACTGTCACATTGAGTTCTAAAACTGTTTAGTAACATCGAGGCAATATTGAGTATATCAAAGTAAATGGTTAAAATAGGGACAAAATTCATGTTTGATAGCAACGCAAAATATTCTGCATGGCAACAACTATTCGTAACTAGCAATGGTTGGCTACCTTGGGTAGAAATGAATCAGTTACTTGATGACATACTACTTCAGCATAAAATACCATCTAGTTATGATTCAGGGCCTTGTCCATCTATATCCACTAATAAGACAAACGGATAAGATTGAATCGATAAGTTCAGTATTGCTAAGGATCAAACTCCTGGGTGGAAAAACCTTGTGGTAGGAAAAATAGTCTATTCATTCTACAGGATCCCATGAACCTCTACCCTTATTCTCTAACGAAATACGAAAGCTTTATGTGGGTTCCAATTTAGACAAGAGAGAAAGACCAGTAAGGAACACCTGGAGAATTTCTCTAGTAGGTCTAGCAAGGTAAAATGATTAGTTGGTCTGTGAAGGCAAGGTTCATTGTGGGTGACAAAGACAGATGATGGAGCAAATATGATGAAAACTCGCTAGCTGCAAATATCCCTCGAAAAATTAAAGCAAGGAAAATTAGTCGGTTCTGCTTGTTTACAAGATGTTTCAATGAAAATACCCGGCTGTAAAAGATAACCAGAACCGTCGGGAATGAGTAACAAAAGGCCAACTACAGTTATGTCAAAAAAATTTTTTTCGTTAAAATTTATTTAAAAATTAATGGTTGTTCTTTTACGTTCTACCAACGTGGTCTAGATTTTTATTTTTTAATCCCAATCAAGTGTGACAGTATTACGTCATCTTCACTGCAACTAGTGGGAAAAGACCTAAGGCTTTGTAATTAAAAAGATTATTTACTTCTTATTTATGAAAAGTTTTCTTGTTGCTTTTTAATCTTTGTCAAAGATTTAATACAACGATATTAATAAATTGAGCAATTTTTATATTTTTTATTTATTTATTTCAAAGCCAACTAGTGGCCTTCGCAAAAAAGAGCTCGACATTTGTTGAGCACGGCCTTGCCTCCTTGTCAACCAGAGTTCATGATTCATTTGACTTGTTTTCGATTTTTTATCAAGATTTAATCACTCTTGTCGCTTGGGAGGAATTAGTGGGGTTTTTTTCAATTTTTGTTGTTACCTCTGAAATTATGTTTTGTGGCATACAATTAACTATGCCTGATGGTTGGTCTGCCCTCTACAGAAAAGGCTCTTGTGTTGTTATCTTTGAGGTGTCATACCCTAATCCTCTTCAGAAAGGCTCTTATTTTGGTTAATACGTGTAATAATTGTGTCAATTCTTGGGAAAAATATTATTTTATAATAATATCCTTTAGCAATGACGATCTTTGTGGCATGATTTTGGAACGTTCTGGTATCCTAATAACTGTAATGTATTTCATAGTGGCAAAGACCCTTTTTAAAGTCTTTTACTCGAAACCAATGAAATCGAGGAAAGATTCTAGTTAATTGGTATGCAATAAACATCGTGGCGTAAATTCATTTAAATCAATTAAACCAACAATGCATTTATTTTTTCATTAATAATATATTTTGAGCAGGATTTTCTCATCATCAGATCTAAGAGTATAAAAACAGCTTAAAACAGTATAAANAAATCGAGGAAAGATTCTAGTTAATTGGTATGCAATAAACATCGTGGCGTAAATTCATTTAAATCAATTAAACCAACAATGCATTTATTTTTTCATTAATAATATATTTTGAGCAGGATTTTCTCATCATCAGATCTAAGAGTATAAAAACAGCTTAAAACAGTATAAAATGTTACAACTAAAATATGTACATCTGTTCTCTTTTAACACTCCATAAGCAAGATAAAAATTCATTAATTGTTGAAACCATCTGTTCCGAAATCCCTTAAAAGTGGTGTTGTATGCCAAATATGTTGTTAACGGTGTCAGTCGTGCTATATCGGGCAAACAGCACGTCATTTCTAAACTAGAATAAAAGAAAATCACTCAGAAGTCAAAAAGTCTACAACCTAACCAATTGAAGAAAGAAAATACATTCATTGTTGCAATGAGGAGCCGCGGCTGTAAACAGATAAAGACGTTGAGGGAAACGAATCAAAGGAAATGTAAAAAAAGGTGTTATTGCAAGGGAGGAAAGCTCATGGTAACCCTTTCGCTGATTATACCAAGAGAAAAGACCAATACAAATCACATTTCGCCAATGAGATAAACGCTGAAGGAAAGTATTAAGATTTGGATCTATCAAGTTACTAACACTTGTTTCTTTTTTACCGCAGTGAAAGAACCCCAAATATGTCTACCCATTCTCTGACAATCTAACAGTCAGAAACTAAACATTCTGCAAGTTTGAGTCATTTCTGGTAGTTGCCTTTTGGTCAGTATCAAAATGAATGATAGTATAATCAACATTGATAGTAATAGACTAATGTTAATTACCAGGAAGATCATTGATGTAAAGAAAGAGGAGAGTTGTACCCAAAATAGAACCTTAAGGAACTCCAGCATTATTGAAATGCTTATTCTGGCCATTAAAAATTTGTAAAATACTGGGAGCCATTCTTTAAGTTAAATTTTCCATAAAAAAATTAAAGCGAGGAATAGATGTCCCCCCATTAAATCACCTAAACATAGGGCATCAACAGGCTGGCTTTAACTAGCTTTGTTGTAGTTAATTCGAAAATGAAAGTCGTTTCTTTTATTGACGTACTGTTTTAATTTGATGGTTTTAAGTTAACTTGAAATTCAGCATGTCTTATAAATATCCTACTTTTAAAAATTGACTTTTAACCTCGATAGACGCCTTGGAGCACTTAGGGGACACTTGATATCTTCTTCTACGAAGTTGAAGACTGATAAATACTCTAGCAAATATCATTTTACAAAGAAATCGAAATAGCTCTTCGTTTTGTAGTAATGATATAAATGCACCAATAAATATCAAATATCGAGTCAAAAGCCAAGTATTAGTAGTTAAATTATCTGAAATAGTAAAAGACGAAATATACAAGTACCTTTCTGCTGCTTCGTTTATTTAATTGCCTCACAAAACGTTAGCCATCCCATTGGTTTCTAAAGATAAGAGAATAGCACACCTGTTAGAAATTTGTCAAACATACTAAGAGGATTAAGACAAAAGAACTCTTCGTTAATCGACACAAATATCTGCAATAAATGCAACGGTGCAAGCAATATTGTGAATTGTGACTCTGTTAAAGCACAGCATTTACTGTTAAAGCGCGAATGCAGTGAAAACTTTGAGATAAATCAGTTCAATATAATTGGCCAAACTAGGTCTACCTTTCATTTAGGAGCATAAGAGCCAATTCATATTCTACTTTCATCATATTCTCTCTGCAAACAAAAAGAATTTGTTTATAGTGTACAATTGTTTTAGACAGTCAGTCACCATAAGTGACGGGCTTTTCTTAGCCTTTTACCTAAAATTGGCTAGGTTTCTTAATTGTCTCCTTGTTTTCAGTATGGAATTTAAAAAAATACACTTGCTTTCAGCTTTCTTATTCTGGCTCCTTTGGTCAGGTCGAATCCCATCGAAATAGCTATTGCCCAAAATATACGTTATTTTAATAGTAATTTTTCAAAAATAACTTTTTATCTGGAGACACTTTAGAGCACTTGAGAGACTCTTTCACAAGCATTTTCAATGAGCCACGGAAGTCTAAATAATGATCGAGCACAAGATACAGTTGATATTCAAAAGATTAATGTTGATTTATAGTAAAAAATTATCTGACACATGCTTTTTTGACTTCTGAAGAATAATCTTACATTGGTGTTCTATGCAATTTGCAAAGAGCCAACCTTCCTCTTGCATCAAAAGGCTTACTTTTTGTACTTTTAAGTTAAATTTAGGAGATCAAGGTAAGGACTGGGCTCCACACTGTGTACATGTAACATGTTTGTTAAGCCTGTGAGAGTAGAGAAAAGCAGCCTTAGGAGTACCAGTGATTGGAAGAGAATTCAAGAATTTTGTTTCCGACTGCTATTTGTGTTTGACAAACAATACAGTCTTTCATAAGAGAAACAAATAAAAAAGTTCGTTATTTTAGTTTACCTTCTGCAATCCCACCAGTGGCTAAATGAATCAAAGTTTCCATTTCAGTTTGTAGAGATATTAGTATTCAAGAAGAACAAGGTGTCCATTAGTCAATTTTTAGGTCTGATTATGACGAATCATATAAAACGTATGGAAATTATTAGTTTGAGAAAAGTAGGCCTAGTCTCAAAATGAATTCAAAAAAGGAAAAAGAAACTGGACAGGTTAACAATTAGAAAACTTCATCAGCACACACTAGACCCCATACGTCATTCGTCATTGTAAGGAAGCTTTCTTCCTTTAAAGTCAAGGGTGTGGATATACCCATTAGATTACCTACATTGTTGAGTATTTTACTATGTATGATAACATGCGCTAGACTTGCAATACTGTACTTAATTTTGATAAAAGTACAAAGAGAAAGAAATTATCAAATAAGGAAAGTAACCCTCTGTGCTTAAGTGACTTCAAGCGTTGCTTTCGGTGAAAGAACTAAAAAAAATCAAGGTACAGTTCTGAGGTCCTTGTGAAATTGAATTTCGTCAATAAAGTAAATTTATATCAACGTTTAATTTGTGCACTCGAAGAGCACCATTGCAGCGACAAAGTAAGACGGTTTTCTATTTGTATGATTTATATTATTCAGGTCATTTTAGGGATAGGCCTTTAATGTTCAGGTTATTCTGGAAATAGGCCTTTAATGAGTTGAGATGTACACAAGGAAACTTTACACTGGAATGCTTTTTTAAAATTTTCAGCAATGTAATTCTCTTCTAGCATTGTAGCATTGTCCTATTATATAAGTAATTAGTCTAGACAACTTTAGACACTCCCACTTAATAATTCCTTATCATGTAAACAACTAAAACTAACTTTCTGAAAATTTATTCTTACTTCTAGAATTTGTTCAGACAACGTTTTGATAAAGTTTTCCTACTTGATCAAAGGATTGGGTATATAAATACACGTTTTGATGCAGATTAAGCCATCTTATTATAATATTTATGGGCCTTTTCCGATATTTGGATGAGGTTGAGCAGATTTGTAATTTTTATATCAAACTGCATAGTACAAGACAGCATGCATATGTTTTAACGACTCTCTTAGCCCATGGGAAACATTTCCCAGATCCCCTGATGTCCAGTCGTTCAGGCATTCCTCTACAAGGCGATCTCTTTAATTTATTACATGTTAAAGGACGAAGATTTCTTTCAGATTAATATATATCTTCTGGAAGAGAATGACGTTGAAGAAAATCATTTGCCCAACTCGCACCACCAAACATAAAAGTGGCTGCTGGTGACTTCGCCGTTCAATTTACCAATATACCTGATGCTGTACAGAGGATAATGTAACATTTAAGGATATTGTAACATTTAAGGATAATGTAACATTTAAGGATAATGTAACATTTAAGGATAATGTATCATTTAAGGATAATGTAACATTTAAGGATAATGTAACATTTAAGGATAAGGAAACATTTAACAAAGCAGCAATTGTTTCTTATGCTCTGACGAGCTCACCTGATTCTTCATATTCTTCATATGAATTAATGGCTGAAGACGTTAGTTTGCACGAAAAACCAATAGCCAGATACCTTTACAGTAGCAGCTATCCTAATACAAAGATCAAATAAACTAATGAACATTTTAGGTCAAAGAGGTATGTTAACGCATTACCAGAATTCCAGGAGCCGATCTATCTAATAGAAATACATAATTTCTTTTTTAATAACGATGTTTTAGGCTGGATGTAGACATGACTATTTATTATACCAGAAAAAGCGAAGGAAACTTTATCTTCTGCATAAGCAACTAAAGATTATACTATTTCTGGCAATTGTATCCTTGTCTGGATATGATCCTCTATCTCATAGAAAAATGTGCTGAGATAATAGCCCAGATTCTACCAGTGACGCTGTGTGTATCGTCATGCAAAGAAACAGGTTTAATGCAATTATGCAATACCTGCATCAGGCCGACAATGCAAACCCCTATGTAACGAAAATTGTGCAAGATAAGACAACCTGATCAATCAGAGTTGCTTCAAGCCTGCCCCATTTGCATCAAACTTCAAAGTAGATTACTCCACAAATCCATGCTACGAAAGCAACAATTTACAACAGACTGCAAACAAACCTGTAAGAATGGGCTGTAAAATTCGGGTTTTGACTGAGAAAATGGCTTACGTTTTCCAGTTTGATCGTATAAAGGCGTCTGCTTTGCTAAGGAGCAGAAGCAATCTGAAGTGTTCTGAGGAGTTGGCGATTCAATTTTATTAATAGCCTGCCTACAATGTTTGTTACAATTTGCTTTCCAAAAACGTCTTTTCATCATTTACACTGGCGAAATGTTTGGAAAACAACAACATCCATGCTACATACAGGAACCGTCCATACGCAGTGAATTTAGCGTGTGTGATTATCAACAGGTCCAAAAAAGCTTCAGAAAATGCAAGGTGCTTTCATGAAGAAGTATTTGTGGATCGTCCTATCACTCTGGCTGGAACGAATGAGCCTAATCCTGCTTATGCCTGCTCCAGCTATGATCTTGTACAACTTGATAGTCAGTAAATGTCTGGGACAGGAAAAGCAAATCGTATCTGCAAGTTCCCAGGGAAAATACCATTAAAATGTATAACAAGTGAATAGACAGATTTGATAGATGAGATCAAAATAAAGTGTTTTCAAATTTCCACTTCGGTCCTAACTTGGCTAATAAAATCAATAAAAGTGGAAAATACTAGGGACATACTACAAATTTGAATCCCTCAGAAGGCTGCCCAATTAAACATGTTATAACTCATAACTTGAATTGTTTTGAACAATTCAAATACACACAGCTTCTAAAGTGATTAAAGTGTTAGTAAAGACAACATTATTACGACGCAGTTAGATTTATTTGTGTTACAAATTGTAATAACCAGTCTTGCATTTTAGCTATGATCATTTTTCTAGGTATAAAAACATCTAATACGTTTAATAACATCTTGTTGATTTTGGTGAGCAGAAACAGAGCAGTATTCAAGCTATTTGTTGCAGGAGTTCACCTTTTGCTAGATCATTCTGTATGCCAAGAATCGCGATCTTGATCATGTTTTTCCTTTGAATATTAAAGTTCAATCAGGAATTATGATATTCTCTTTGTGAAATATTCACCTGATAATAAAAAATCCAACATTTTGTAAAAGAACACATTGCACCAACTGTGTGTTCCTACAAAAAACACGCTTTCTCGATTGAAAAGAAGAGGCCTATCCAATCAGCTGGATGACAATTATAGGAGTCTGCAGCAAAAACACAGTGTCAGACTAAATACAGAAGGCTCTAGCATATAAGGATCATATTCTTCCCAACTTCCTCTCTGACCTATGGGCTTTTCAACTAAAGCTTTCAGAGATATGGGAATTGTGTGTGTGTATGGGGGGGGGGGGGAAGAGGTGTGTATATCAAGCACACAAATACAAAGACGTCTATACCATAGCAACCTGGGAGGTCTTCACAAATCCAGGGGAGAGGCAGTGCCTTAAAGACAGCAGCACTATGGTTCACCAGAAACTGCACCGTGTTCCACAACAAGATATTTCTTTTCACCGGTGCTCTGTCTGTTCTACAGGCCCCACAGGGTCAAAAGCAAAAAGAACTTTATTAGCTGTTCGTCGCCCTGGTAATATTCGCAAAGAGTATTATAAGGGCAACAAAGGGCAAACCTTACTTCACAGAGATCCCTGTATACTATGAGGTATGGGGAAATGAGAGGGAAGATGCGCTGGTCAAGGAGAGTAGAAACCTGTGTTAGACTGATAAGTCCACAACAAGACAGCAACGTCAATCTGGCCAGGTCTGACTAAGTCATTGTCCATAGGCTCAGGATTGGCCACAACAGACCAAGTGCCCATCTCTACGATGATATAAGGTTAGGACGGCAAGAGATGTGGTGATGTAACACAGCTGCTATAGACGCGGAGGAACTCCTTCAGCACTGCCCTCTGAATGAGACGCTGAGGAGCTTCAAGTAGCTTGAAGCAAAAAGCTTGAATGAGAAGCTGTACCTCTTCCAGGCATCCCTGGAAAGCACGGCAACATTTTGTTAGGCAGACTGGTGTCTCCATCTGAAATGGTGCATAACGACGAGAAAGAATTCATCATTTACATCCTTGTTGTCTCGACGTGTTGATTTTAATTAGTTGATGAATTTTTATCATTCTTGCTTTTGGATTTGGTTGGGGTAACCACCTAAACAAACTTCTTTCGGAGTAATTCAGTCCCTCCCAATGTAGAGAAAGCAGTTAACGTCAAGGGTAACCATTTCTTTAAACCATGACAATTAGTCTGAAGATCGAAAAGATTTTCTCGCGTTTATTCGTTTAAATATTAGATGTAAACAGTGGTGGCCGAGTGTTTTCCCCTCAATATTATCCTAAATCATTTAAAATTGACTTGGAAAAGTTGTTAAAACACATTGATACGTAATTTTAAAGGGTCATGTGTTGATTTTTTTTTACTGAAAGCAAAAATTAAGGCATTTATTTTTCGTCCCTCGTCGACGAAATTTAATTAAAGTACATTTATATTGGATCATTCGAAGTGGGAATTCACACTCGTGTTACAGTTACTTTCAAAGTAAATGAAGGACACAAAAGCCTTTCTTGTTTAGAATTTATCTATTTATTTATTACGAATATTTATATAGGATAAAAACGTTTCAATAAATGTATAATTAAAAAGTAATATATACAAATATCGTTATCAATACGTGTCCTGTTAGAAAAAAGAAATGTAAAACTAAAATGGTAAAAGAACTAAAATATTAGGACGTGGCCAAGTAATATCTGAAATCAGGTATGTGCGTAAATTATGAATTAACGTGTTATGAACGGAGAATAACCGCTGACATTAACTAAGAGTTAGAAACATGGGACTGAGTATATGCACTGAAAGGCACTGAGGTATCACGTTGGCATGTAATAACTACATTATAAGTCTTAGGAAAAGAAGATCTGTATAAGAATAAAAACCTGATAAAAACTAGAACCTATGATCTTTTAAAACATCTTTAAAATGATAAAATGAAAAAGACGATACAAAAGTCTGTTTAGTCTGATAACAGTAATTATTGCTTATAAGCTAAATGCTTGTTTTGTTGACACATGAAATTGCAAATTCTGGTCACTTTTATTTTTAAATAAAGTGAATCCTCCAACCTATCAGCAAGTCAAACAATAGTATAGGAGTAAACAGTGGGATAATGTTCATTGCATAAGGACTCCTTTTGTGTTTTGACAGTCCTTTAAATTGATAATGATATATAATACTTTTTGAAACAAAACCTTTTAACAGGTGATTACTCTTCCTTCGTCAAAAGGAACTATTAAGTTTTCTTCAGTTTGTGAGTGGATGGGTTTGCATTTGTTTTTCCCGGATTTTGTTGCATATTGTTATTCTACTGATGAGTACCTGTGAATGTGTGCCATCAAAATGATTCAGACAGCTTTATCCAGATTTTACTACACGTTGCTGGAGAAAATATAGATAAATTATAAGGAATTGAGATTTTCTTTCCAATTGTTGAGTATATTAGGGTATTTTAATCTGTCTTATGTCATACGATATACTCTACATGCAGACCTAGAAGCTTTAGGATAAAATTGAGCTTAGATAAGCTATATGAGAATACTCCTTCTGCTGACCAGATTCCATCAAAACAGAAAAAAAGAAATGCAGAAGCATTCAAAGTTTAGAAACAGACGCTGAAAGAAAATGAAGAATGATACAATGCCTATAACAGGCAAACGTCTTTAGAAAGTTATATAAAAGCACTCTGCCTGTAGACAAGATAAAATTTCATCGTGAGCAAATTAGACTAAAACATAGAAATACGAGGGAGAAATAAGAAAAATGCAGGTCAAAAGGAGAAAAACTGAAAAGGGAAGAGCCAAGTACCAAGAACGGAAGAAAAGATCTATTAGTAAAAGTGTCCTACTACCACCTACCAGAATCCCACCAGCAGATATGACAAAATAATAAATGTTAGAAAGTGAATCACGCATAGCATTGAAGAGAGCCAGAAGTACCCTTTCAGGACTTTACTCAGAAAGAGATTGCTACTTGGCGGGCATCAAGAAAATCACAATGATTCCTGAATGTCGTAGAAAATGTGTATTGATTTTTCTGAAAGTGTGCCGCAGCAATCCACTCAGGAGCTTCGAAGTTTGCTTTCTTTACTAAAGAAAAAGATTATGACCCTTTCTTTCTTCATTATCCTCACACGATCTTCTAAAAATGACTCCAAGTAAAACTAAGAAGGAAATAGAGCGAGAGTCAGACGTAAGCAACTCTAAGGAGGTTCAGCTACTGTTGTCGCATCTAAACCCAATGTAAAGAAGGCTACAGCCACGTCAGTCCTGCTTTAGCTAATTGTTGAGCATCACAAGTATGTGCAAACTACATGAAACTATGGAAGCTCTTCTCACTTCTCCAAGCTTTAACCAAAACATGTCTTGCCAGCCCAAAGAAACGCTGTGAAGTAGTGATTGTGCAGGTATTGTCAAAAAATAAATCTCAAAAGTCAACTGATCAATAGTATCACGACCAGAAAATAGTGTTTGCAGAATGGCATGTCCTTGTGACTCGCTTAAGAATGATATGTGTCCTTGGTTAGCTATAGGTTTCCCTGGTGCTGTATCATCTTAATTTAGTTCAGTGGAAGAGATGAGAGACAGTCAAAATAGCTCTTGCACATGGCAGGACTGTGGGTACTCAGTAAAATATATGTCATAAAGTTTATTGGTTTTACACCCTTGAAAAATCATGTCTTGATCTATTTGTGCTTTAAGTTTCAAGAACAAAGCCGATAAAAGACAAGGACAACGACAGAGCTGTTTGCAGAGCTTATGTTTTTAGCCATTTCTTTGCTGGACACTTGACAAAGAAACTAGAACTTACGTTTATACATATCTTACACTTGCATCCTTTTCTCACCTTTAAAACGCCATTTATGACTTTAGGTTCTGAGTAAAGCGGAATATTTTTCCTGAATCTGTATGTCTTATGCATGAACTGATGGTTTTTTTCTATTTGTGGGACTTGCTGGCAGCTCTATCAATAAAACATTTAGCCCCAGAAAAAACCATTTCCTTAGGTAACAGTGTGGTGCTGAAGCTGCTTAAAACTTTGGCTGCTTCCACCAGCATTAGGTTTAAGCTGCCTACTGGTAATATAATCAGGTCAGTTTTGATTAAAACTTAATTCCTTTACCTTTTAGAGCATGCAATAAGATTTTGGCTCTGTTATTCAATGCCTTGTCACCTGTCAGACTTATCCAATCTTGAATATAAGTATGAGTTATGAATAGTAGGTCTTGCCACATTTTTATCGTTGTTTTTTAATTATTTTACTTATTGTACTTTTTGGTGACTGTACATCCGATAGTGTGTGACAACAAGTGGAATAAGAACGAGTTCAATAAACCAGTGCCAGGGGTAGTGGCTTTGGATTTTTTTTATCCCTGACAGAACCTATGATAATCTAACAGTTCACTTCTTTACAAAGCTTGCTACTGACCGGCATCAGTAAACAAGGAAGCTGCCTTTAAACAAGATAGTACAGTTCAACGATTGCTGTGCAGCCTAGTTTAATTTAGTATCGTTGCTCATTTGGAATAAACGTTTTTAGTTCATGACACAACAAAGGGCTCTCGAATGGCAAGACCATAGTAGTAAAGAGTGCCACTACCTGGGCAAGTCTCGTAAGAAAATTTCAAATGCAGCAGAAATGTTTAGTCTAAATAAAGAAATAACAGAAAACCAGCAATTATTGAAAACATGTTTTGTTTTGTCCCCATTCAGTAATCGATCACTGTTGACGATGCGAGGAATAAACTTCTATTGTGGGGTTGGATTGATATTTCTTCTCTAACTGATAAATCAGTAATTCACTACAAAGCAATTAAGATACAGAATACAGATTAAAATATGAACGTTTATTTACAGGTTGAATACATAAAAACAACTTAAGAGTAATAATTTCGACTTCAAATGTTATTACTTACATCGAAATTGTCCCACAATAGTCTTGACAATAGGCAATGAGATAGACTTAGTCTATGGCAACGGCATCAGGCTTTGTTGTCTCCTTGGCTGACTGCTGCGTCTATCTGAG
>RDPX01000041.1:2238941-2249469 GCA_003991215.1 Morbakka virulenta
TTAGTAAAATTGCCGATTTACATCTACGGCCATGAGCTTAGCATTCATACTATATATATATATATATATAAATATATATATATATATACATTTATACATGCATACATACATTCATACATACATACATACATACATACATAGATGTGTGTTTGTACGTGTGTATGTTTGTGTGTGTGTTACTCATCAAAACTCAATGGTCCATCAGTTACAAAATCAACAAATCCATATCTATACATTTATCCAATATTAGAGTACTCAGTTGTAATTAAAGAACAAATGTTACGAAAAGGATCAATACGTTTTTGAAATATTTTGTCTGATCTAGCATAATAAACAAAAGAAAATAAATGTTACTATTTACTTAATGTATATCTATATTCCAATATCGATAATATTCATTTTCCATTATTTTTATTTAGTAATTTTTAATATATTTTTCCTAACTGAGCGTAAAGTATTTTTACTGATAAACTTTTTTTTATAAATTAGTTCCACAAGTATTGTTGAAGAGATTTAGATTGTAACTGAGACAAGACACGGATAGGGATGCAATTGTTTGGGACGTAAAGCCTCAAAGATTCTGACTGAACTTAGTCTCACAGTAAGGTACCTTACATACGTAGCCTCCAACAGAGGCTTTAAGAACCCCATTGTTTTATATCCATCAGGTTCCAACACGCTAGGCTTTGGAAGCTTGCTGTGCTACTTCACTGCATTAACAAAAAAAGTATTTAGATTTTTTAGAAAAAGTAAGATTAGTTGGTTTGTTACTATTTGTTAAATGTAATACAATGCATTGGTTAACAGTGTGATAACTTGAAGGAGAGGAATTTAAAGATGTCAACGAAGCCCAACTTTTCTTTCATTTTATAGCTGTTTTGGAATCAAAATTCTTGCTTCTTGATACCTGCTCCTTTTTCATATTTGGGAGAATATCACAAGTGAGTCAAAGACCAAAGGAACCTTAGTCACTTCCACTTTTTATAAAAATGTATTTTATCGAAAGTCCGTTCTTTTTACTAATTTCTTTATTGCAGTTTAGTAATGCCTTGGTTTTTGTGACCAAATGTTTAAAGGTCAAATTCAGCTGGCAAAATGTATATGCTAGTTGAACAGATACTAGAGTAGGTGAGAGTATGTCCTTCAAGTGTCTTGCCTTCATGATATAGTGAGAAAGAATAAAATAGTAGCTTAAATAATATCATTACAATAATTATGTATTATTATAGGTACACTGTAGATTAGTTCCCTTCTCTTTATATGAATTTTAAATGAACTTTAATATAACCCATTTAACTCTATCTAAGAATATTATTACCTACATGTATGATTAAAGGGCTGAAAGAGTGATTATGAACTTACAGTGGCTGTTTTCTAAAGTAAGATATATTTCTTTTCCTCATCATGAAATGGCGGTCTTTCAACATGCACTAAGCTAACGCTGATTCTGATAAATCATTAATCTAAATACTTTTAAATTGAGTCAAAGCAAAGAAGTTTTTCATTTACTTTGAGGAAAGCCGGGTGATCAAAATTTGTATGCTTCCTTTCCGAAAACAAATTGTATGTACCGCTGTTAGTAAAATGTCACGAGCGCTCTTTTGCGTTCTGCCGATAGATTGTTATTTGATTCTTCACGGTCAAAGGCTGCTCCGTTTAATTAGAGAAGCGGAGAAATAGGGATCAAAGGAACACTGCATTTTTAATAAGTCCTAATTATTGAATTAGCAACTGTGTTTTCAAAGAATTATTATCACCAGAGCTGCGGTTGTTTTATCAACAAAGGTATATTGCAGTATATTGAGAAACTGAATTTTAAAATACTGTTACTGTTATATGCGTTGTTCAAAATGAATTCATTGGTAGTGTCAGTGTATACAAAATGCTATTAGTTGCTATAGGTTTTTGTATCCAGAAAAACAAGATCGCATCATGCTTTTACCAAAATATTGCCATGGCAACCAAATGAATTATTAAAAGGTAATCTAATTAAAATAGAAGAAAACCACGAGTTTTCACAAAACCTAAAACCTGAAACTCTTTCAGAATAGATAAAAAAGTTTTTATATTTTATTGCAGCAAAAAATAAACGTCAAATTTCCAAATAAGCAACTGATTCGTAGCAAAAAGAAAAAAATTCCTTTGATAGTAAAAGGAACTAGAAACGTGAGCTAAATACAGTACCAGTATCCCCCACCTCCCCACCCCAAAAAATCTGGCAATGACGTACCCAGGTCATTACTAGTTTAATAAGACTAAATTTTTCCAAAATAGACCATCGCTTTGGTGGATGATGTGGAAAAAGACATGACCTGCAAAAATGTTAAAATTCAGAAAACATTGAAAAGGTGTCAATCTCCAACCTCCGGTAGGAGGCAGTATCTAATATTTTTACTGTTAAATATTTTCTTTCATCTCTTGTAAACTTAAAAACATCAATTTTATTTGTTGTTTTGTAATACAGAGAAAGATAACAGGTAGACAAAAAGGCTGAAAAATAGATGGATAGATAAGTAAGTAGACAGATAAATAGGATAATGACTCGCTCGATACACACATGTAAATAAATATATATATGATGCACATTCATTCATACATAAATAATTGCTCTACTCAAATGTACACAGAAGCAACTTTTAACTGCCAAAGTATACTTTAGTGTGACAAATAACAATACCAGATAATTGGTTCCTATTACATATATCATATTTGCGCACCACCTTGGCGAGAGCAACATACAATCGACTTACAACATTCCTATGTTTCATGTTAAAGGCCCGGGCTACGTGGTATTATATTACTACTGAATAACAACTCTGGGTGTCCTATGCAGGACTTCGCTCAGTGAGCTGACTATAAAAATCCTTTGGAATAAGGACGCCGTACATATCAACATTAAGATGTATACATAATAACTGGTATGTCATCAATAAAAAACCAGTGCTGTTTATCCTGCACTATTGCAAGATGTTGACATCGGCTACTAGTCTTACTTTAGAATGTTACAAATTCTATGAAGAGTTGGCATGTAGAATTGCTGGAGTTGTTTCACATACTCTTTATACGATGTCAATATTTCACAGCCATGAAATAGTAAGGCCAGTAATATAGCCTTATAGACATCAACCTTGATAGTGATAGGTCATGATTTTTTTCATAGTTAGTAAAATAACCGAAAAGTATACTTGGTTTGATATAAAATGAATAATTTTGTTCATCAATAAAAACAGCGGATATAATGCCTGTAAAACAGAGGTATTTTATTTCATTCAACATCTTGTCATCAGTCATGACGTTTCGATTATTATGGTTGAGTATATAAACTATCAGTTCAGCCTTTTTCATATTTCAGAACAAACATATTGGCTGCATCAGAAAAGCTGTCGGCATCCTTTTTCTTGTCCTCGAAGTGGTGAGGAGAGAGCCCGCACTCATTCACTAAGAAAGATTATTTACCAACATCTCTGACAGCTTCGCAAAGGATGCAAACATCCTGCGGATCAAAACTCATCTATAAATTCTTACCAAGATCTGAATTACAAAATCTGTACTGTAGCGTTAATACCAACGCGAAGCTAAATGGTGTAATCTAAGACAGCCGTATTTTGCTCTATCACTAAATTTGTGCCTTCCAGAGGGCTTACAATTATCGAAAATAAAACCTGCCATGCCTTCGTTGGACAAATATATAGTAACAAGCATCAATAACCATTTTTTTAAAAACTGCAAAAAATGAGATTACAAAACAAAAGAAATAAATACAATTTAAACTTCGGAAAGCTTAGGTGATAGAAACAAGGAAAACAGCAAGATGCATGGGGGCTTTCAAAGTTGGGAAATAAAAAAAGAAGCTGTAGTTGTAAAAAGACTTCCTTACCCTTGTAACCACAGCAACATTGGGATAATGCTGTAAAAAGGTAGTCAAAGAGATGACAAATGACTGATCTTCAACTAGATAAAAAGAAACATGAGACAGCTTAGCTTATTAATAACAATTGCAAGACTATGCCTAAGGACGTTATGATGATACGACAAGAACTGCAGCATCATAACAAGATATAAACCAATCAAAGTAGACACAATAGTGTACCTGCCAAAATATGACAGCAGTATTTTATGTAAGCAAAATTGTAAACGAAAATAGGTTCAAAGTAGAAAGGCCTTGGGTGCAAAGTAATCCATTGTCTAGACAATGCATAATCCTACGCAAAGAAAAATCTACGTATCCTTTGTATTTAAGAATCCCAAGAAAAATAATATAAGGAAGCAACGCAAACTAGTTTCAAAGAAAGTCTATTTTCATTTGATATTAAGATTTCGTCATGTGATCTGGCAGACCTATAATTTTTGGGGGATGATAAAAGTTCTAAAAGACAGAAGACGTAACTTAAATCTTGACTGGGTTAAAAGTTACTTAGAATTTCCGGCCTATTTTCCTAAAAACCTAAAATCCACCTTCCATCAAAAGTAAATTACTAGCATTTAGACATTAAGGGACAACAATAATAAGTAGAATAGTAAGCATTATTTTCATCACCATTAAAGTATTAAAAGCCAGGAAGATCATTGGTAACTGATAGATGTGGACCACGAATAAAGCCTTAAGGAACACCGGTGCTGATAAAGAACTTGAAAGAACTAATATTGTCTACATTTATGTCAAAAGTTATAAAACAAAACAGCATTCCATGTGTTGTCATCGCTTTTTAAATATGAAGATGTACAATGCTTCTTTCTTACGTTTTATCCACAATTCGATAAATGTTATTTGTGATGGAAGCCAGGAGATCGGCAGTAGAACGAAAGGCACAAAATCTAGACAACAACATAGCAGTCAAAATCCCACAAGATGTCCAACCAAGCTGTTTAATTGCGTGATTGGTAACCTATAGGACCCTTTTTGTTTGATTCATACAAACAACAGTCATTCTTAAAAATTAAAACAACAATAGATGGGAGACAACACTCATTCAGGGAAAGGTTGAATAGTTTAAGACCTAGAAGAGATTTCCGTGGCACACGATTTAAAGACATTAATTGGAATAGTCAGGACCAGATACTTCAGGCTGATAATTGTAAGAGATTAACCAAGGAGCTAACTTTGCAGCAATGGTTACAGGATCAAAAAGTAATTTGCGAGAGGTAAAGATTGCAAAGTTGATGTTCCAGAATTTAGTAGAAAATAATCAGCAGCAAAATGCAAGTGAAAAATTGTCTTTTCCTACAGAGGTTCTAGAAATGGTGTTTTCATTTAAAAATGGTTCACAATAGACTTAATAGAATTAGTAACACGGCATTGCCTGCCATTCGAAAGGTAGCTCAAATAAAATTTGACTTTTTCCTCTAAATTGGGTAAAAATGTGTTTCTATTCGGTAATTACAATAACACTCTGTGGAGTAAACAAGAGGGAGGGTAAAGCCTTACCCTTATACTATTAGGAGGACAATGAAACGTAAGTAGAAGTCTTCACAAAGACAAAGCCCCAATAAACATCCAATGGGGTAGAAATGGAAACAATCTCTGTAAGCCCTTCCAACGTTGAAATTCCTACAAGGATGAGGCTTATTTTAACTGGAAACTGCGAGATTAACATTGAAATTGTTTACGTTATAATCTGAAAAATCAAAAGTGCAGAAAAAGATTTCTAGAACACCTCTAGGAATCATGCAAATAATGCATACTTATAAAGTTTTTCGAAGTCTCTTTCGGAATTCGAAAATCTCTTTAAAATTCAGAGGCAGAAAAACGATGAAGGAAAGTAATTCTGGTTTGATTGAAGAAATAATATTTTAAGCATTGGGATCACTAACCACAAAGACATATGAAAAACTATGGTATCCAAAGACCTGCCAGTATTAAAAGCAGCTTGATGATAAAGCAAGAGGCAGTTTTAGGAAGCCCAGATAGGAGAAACAGCAAGCACGTTCTTTGAAGGGGAAAAATGAATAAACGTTTAAGTTTTATTTGAAAATGCAAAAGTAGTTATTGAACTTTTGAAAACTCTGTCCGCAAACTGGTGGGCAAACCTTTGAGAAGAATATCAAAACTACGGCGCAATACTGGCAAATGACAATCGACCGTGAGGTCAGTCATAAGGAGCGCTAAAATGTTTTTAAATGAAGAGACGATTGAAAAAATAAAAAGTTGAATCAAATAACTAAACACTTCTTAACGATTTATAAAAAATGTTTGAATTTGAAGAATTTAGATTAGCAGTTGTTAAACAATTGACATTATTTATAAAAGAAAAAGTTAAAATGGAAAAATAAACCAATTTATTATTCTTTTCTTTTAATCCAGAAATAAAGGATTAAGCCCTTTTGCAAACCTATTGTCATAGCAGATGGCAAGGTAGAGATCTGGAGCCCCATATTGGTAACATCTTGCAAAAAACACTTCTGTACGGACAATTGGAACAATATATATTTAGTATTGCATACTTGTTATTAAAAAAATGTCTATTATGACGCCTACCCCAAGCTCTATTTGTTAAGTATTAGACAGAAAATGTCAATAGAGAAATATTTGACCTTGTATCATATATTATATGACTTGTAAATTGAAGATTTTGGCCTTTAAACCTTGGTATCAGATTAACAGAGCTTGTAATCTTTGGCAAAAAAATTTTGCCTCCCCCTCTTCTTTCAGAGACAAAAAAGGGGAGAGTCCCGAACACGATGTTTATCACCTTCCCCTTTGAGCATTTCAGTCTTCTCTTTCTCCCCCTTAGGACATTCAGTACATTTTCTTTCTTCCTTGGATGTTTCAGTATATTTTCTTTCCCTATCGGGGCTATCAGTATTTCTGTTACAATCTAAAGTTTGTCGGACTTTGGAAAGAGTATAAGTACGCTTTTAAATTTGTAAATATAATAGATTTTATTGTAGGTAGTTATTTAAAAATATTTTCTTTTTCAACTGAACACACATTAATAGCAATGTAAGTAGCATTGAAATGTTTTATCTTGTATAAATATAATAATAATAATAATAATAATAATAATAATAATAATAATAATAATAATAATAATAAAGGAAAATTATAAATGATGCACTGTTTTTTTCAGCTTCTAATCAATCAAGCCAAGGACCCAATGGTTTTATTCAAATTTAAAAAAGACACATAGCCTTAAATACTAACTAGAATTTTATTGGATGCTCAAGCAACTGTAAAGCGAGTGTGAAGATGTTCAACAGTGTGTTATGCAACTAACCTATGTTAACTGTCAAATACTGGGCTACCCTGATACTAAAAGCTAAAGTTATAGCATTGCGTGGAAAATTTTAAAGAAAAACCTGACACCGTAAGTTATTTTATGCATTTGCTTAAGCTTTTAGCCGAAGATGATATATTGTTGCTTGAAACCATAGAAAAGACTTAAAACAACGCTACATATCTATATAGTTCAAAGAGTTCAAGATAAATTTATTATGTTACAAGGGGCTGAATGATCAAACATAATTTTCCCAGTAGATGTAGAAGTATTGGAGTCATAAAATTTCTGAGATTTCAAGAGTGTGAAGGAACAATTCCGATTTTGCATACTTGACTTTTAATGCAATAGCTAAGAATGACATTTTATAGCTCCCTTTAATCATATCACCAGCAAGGTTTGAATGATTGCAAGTGAGTTCCCCCAACAGACTACAAGGATAGGAAAAAGATGCAGGAAGGCNTAATAATAATAAAGGAAAATTATAAATGATGCAATGTTTTTTTCAGCTTCTAATCAATCAAGCCAAGGACCCAATGGTTTTATTCAAATTTAAAAAAGACACATAGCCTTAAATACTAACTAGAATTTTATTGGATGCTCAAGCAACTGTAAAGCGAGTGTGAAGATGTTCAACAGTGTGTTATGCAACTAACCTATGTTAACTGTCAAATACTGGGCTACCCTGATACTAAAAGCTAAAGTTATAGCATTGCGTGGAAAATTTTAAAGAAAAACCTGACACCGTAAGTTATTTTATGCATTTGCTTAAGCTTTTAGCCGAAGATGATATATTGTTGCTTGAAACCATAGAAAAGACTTAAAACAACGCTACATATCTATATAGTTCAAAGAGTTCAAGATAAATTTATTATGTTACAAGGGGCTGAATGATCAAACATAATTTTCCCAGTAGATGTAGAAGTATTGGAGTCATAAAATTTCTGAGATTTCAAGAGTGTGAAGGAACAATTCCGATTTTGCATACTTGACTTTTAATGCAATAGCTAAGAATGACATTTTATAGCTCCCTTTAATCATATCACCAGCAAGGTTTGAATGATTGCAAGTGAGTTTCCCCAACAGACTACAAGGATAGGAAAAAGATGCAGGAAGGCTTTTTTTTCTGTCAAAACATAGACAATGCCTCAGTGTAATAGCTGGTTGATCAATGTAGCATATCGAGATATTACCAGCTTTTTTCGTGTCTTCCAATTTTTTCTTATCTATACATGACTAGTACAACTCAAATCCAACACACATAAGGACTGAAAAAATCATAGATATGTTTCGGTAGCCCCTTAAAAGGTGTTATATGCTTGTTTTGCTGTTCTATTAAACATTGATATATAAATTACCAATGAGTAGTTTACAGCTTATCTTAGTACCTGGGACCACCATCATTATACTTTTCAATATTTTTTAAAAATTTTATAAGTATCTTGAGTTAAAATTTAAAAAGCTTATTTTTATTTCTCTGGCACAATGTTACATTGTTCTTTACCGTTACAAATCTGTGAATAAAGGGACAAGCCTAGTTTCAAAGCTCTTTAAAGGCTATTTTTAAACAGTCGTTTTTTATGAAACTAGAACAGGAAGGAGACCTTGGTTTATTTTGCAATAATTCATGCAAACACACATATTTGTTAGGATAGGTAGCTAAAATTCATGGTTTTTGGTAAAAGCAGGAGTTTTCACAAACCTTACTTGTTTTATTTGAATTGAAAACAATTTACAAAAAAACAAATGTCTGAAGGTTTTAGCTTATATATTTTCCAAGGAAAGAAGGAAAAATTTATACCTTACCAATAATTAATTCCTGTTTTGTCAACAGAGAGAAGTGATGATGCATAGTTAGCTTTTAGCACCGCGTGGCATGGTATAGCTACACTGGTCACATTTTACTCAGTTAATTAAAATCATAAACGTTAAAAGAAAAGGCAGATGTGTTGTGAACAGAAGGTGCCGGATACCACAACTGCTCTAGCACAGACGTTGGTCTAATTAAGTTCAACACAATGTAAAGGAAGTTAAGTGTTTGCTAAAATAGTTTAATGATATTTAGTGATATCAGAGTGCCCCTCGCAGACTCTACTGGCATGATATTTACTAACAAGGGATGTTTATCACTTAAATGAAATAAACGTTTTGGCACAAGAAGACCACTGACTATTTTCTTTCTGTAGAATTGTCAAAATGTTGAACAATTAGAAGATTAGATAGTACAAGGGTAGATTTTGGATTTTTAAGCTGCTGTTCTGTTAACTTATGGAGTACAGTGTACATTAAACCTCGCAGTGATTTTTCTGCACCACAGAGATAAGTCTACTTTCAATTACGTAATGCGTAAAGCAATCTTTAAAACTGAAAATGAGTAGAAAAGAATTCTATTTAAGCCATCGCACATGGTGTTAATGTACAACCACTCGGTACATATTGGAAATATATGAACATAGGACATCGTGTGCTAGCAGTGAACAACAGATTAAGTACGAAAATGTTTATTCAGATTTTATACTTAGTGGTCGTTTGAAAGTTGTTCTGATATTTTTAATGAAAAGAAAATGGGTGTAGTTCTCTGTTCAATTGGTTGAACTTCCGTATACCATGCGACATAAAACTGTATACTTAAGGGTAAAGTAGGTCAACATGTAAGGCTTTTCAATTAAAATCTGCCAGCCTGAGCATTAAGCCTTTACCCTTGTAATACTTCGATTCATCATTAGGGTGTCAGCAAAGTTACCTGACTGTGAAAGTATCAATACTTTGTATGTTAAACGTTCCTAAGCAGGGCTAAAGAAAATAAGGCTGTGCATGTCATCCCTTTCAGTATTATTTTTAATTTTATATATTCCGTATTGAAAATACAGACAGTGCATACTAACATGAGCAATCATGCTATATTTCAAAAGTGTAATAGGCTAAAAATAAAACCATGTCAGTCAACGAAAAGTACTAATATTTAGTACTTTACACGATCTTTTCACAGTAAAATCCTGAAAAGTGGTTTTGTAAATAAAACTCACCATACTATTATTATTATTATTATTATTATTATTGTTGGTAGTAGTAGTAGTAGTAGTAGTAGTAGTGGTGGTGGTAGTAGTAGTAGTAGTAGTAGTAGTAGTAGTAATGGTAGTAGTAGTAATGGTAGTAATGGTGGTAGTAGTATTAGTAGTAGTAGAAGTAGTAGTAGTAGTAGTAGTAGTAGTAGTAGTAGTAGCAGTAGTAGTAGCAATAGAAGCAGTGGTGGTAGTAGCAGTAGTAATAATATTAGAAGTCGTAATAGTAGAAGTAGTAGTAGGTGTAGTAGT
>RDPX01000041.1:2249659-2262798 GCA_003991215.1 Morbakka virulenta
TATTATTATTATTATTATTATTATTGTTGGTAGTAGTAGTAGTAGTAGTAGTAGTAGTGGTGGTGGTAGTAGTAGTAGTAGTAGTAGTAGTAGTAGTAATGGTAGTAGTAGTAATGGTAGTAATGGTGGTAGTAGTATTAGTAGTAGTAGAAGTAGTAGTAGTAGTAGTAGTAGTAGTAGTAGTAGTAGAAGTAGTAGTAGCAGAAGCAGCAGTGGTGGTAGTAGCAGTAGTAACAATAGTAGTAGTAGTAGTAGTAGTAGTAGTAGTAGTGGTGGTAGTAGTGGCAGTAGTAGTGGTGGTGGTGGTAGTAGTAGTAGTAGTGGTAGTAGTAGTGGTGGTGATAGTAGTAGTAGTAGTAGTGGTAACATCATCTCTACAATTGTTTGCTAAGTATGCATGTTACGGAAATAAAGCTCAAAAATTTCTTATGCTAGTCTTTTTTGAATAAAAACTACTTGAATTTTGCTTTTTCTTAACAAGACATTTTGACAAGACACCATTTGCTAAAATCAAAGAAAGAGCTGAATTTGAATAGCATAAACGTTAATTTCGATTTCTCTTCTATAAATTGCCTTTCTTGTATATGTTAATTTAAGCTACGTATATTGAGCCATATTTGTTTTTCAAACAAGTCAATTTGTTTTGTGGTGGTCGTTTTCAGCATCATTCTTTGGTTTGGAAAAAAGAGCATGATATTCTTATCTTGCTTACGTCGTTAACTTCAGCACCTTTAAATTAAAGCAAAAACTTGCAATTAATTTCGCATGCTCTTAAGAGCAACCTTCTAGTTGTTCGTTTTTTCATAAATATCATTCAGATACTTAAGGTATGTAAAATATTTTGTAGATTAGATAAAGAAATGTTAATCTTATTGTTAATGGAACTATTTTGTTACGTTAGTAACATATTTAAGTTAATAATATATTTAAATTGTTGTTCTTGCTATTTCCTGGTAGTCTGTATGCTACATCGAATTGGATAATGAGCTTTGTTGAGAAGATTATTCACTGTAGTTGAAATACAGTTTGTCATACCTTTCTTTTAATTTATGCCTATCACAGTCATCTTGTGTTATTTCTAAAACGCATATCAAAAAGTAAGTGACAGTTTTTGAGCTTATGATACAACGAAACAGAATAGTAAAGTTAGATAACTGAAAGCCACGGGCTACCTAGTTACTTTATGCCCACCGTAGCAGATGTCCTACTATTCTCAAACAATAATGTTCGAAAGGAATAATAAAAAATGCCTAACATACACAAATCCTAAACAAAGCCTAAATATCAACAATTGTACAACTAGTTAGTACAAAGTGAGTAAAAAAGGGTTAATCAAACTAGTTTTTTGTCTTTACAGCCCTAGATTCGTATAACAGTAAATTGTGAGTATACAAACCATCCAATTATGCTCTGTTACATATGCGCACACGTCGTTCTTCCAGACCGCCAAACAAGAATCACAGATTTTGTTATAAACGCATATGACCGATGCTTACTTTGGAGTCAGAATTGGGGGCTAATCAAATTTTTATAAGTAATGGTACCCACATCTGCTGTAAAAGATGAGGAACTTGCAAGATTGAAGGAAGAAGAAAAGAAAACTGATGCCCGTTGGTCTGCCAATGGCGCGGAAAAAAGAGAAAGTTCACAGCAATGACCGCCACTTATACATGAGAATTTCAAAACATAAATCACAAGAATAAGCACCATGTTAACAACCTCGCTTTTCATTTTATCATAAAATCATACCTCTTTGAACCAGATCTTCCTATTTCTGAGCCTGATTTCATCAAGGAAGCTAGTTCTGATTCTGAATTTGGTACCATGTTTGGTATGTATATAAAGGAAAAGAGGGAGAATGACTAGAACCATTTGCTCAAGCCAAGCTCTAAGATCTGACATGGGAGTGCTCAGCTACTGGGTCCACATCTTTAACAGAAACCTGTACTGGCACAATAGACAACATTTTATTGATATCGAAACCGTGAGAGAACATTGTAAAACTGTCTTTAAGTGTTTTAGAGTGTCTTTGCTATTCCTTGCTATTTTACTGCAATAAAATTACTCTATTCAATTTAGTGGGTCTGAATTTTGATGCCATGTAATGCTGTTTTTTTATCGACTCGTCTAAAGAAAGTCTTACAACAGTCCTCTCTGTTGTCAGACTTGCGTTAGATAATGAAATAATGAAAACGAGTTTTTTCTATAAATTCCTGTTTAACACTCACCTAAAATAAAAAAAATAGCAACAACATATGGTTCGTTTTTTGTCTGTTCTCTTCCAGGATCATAAAAGGTTGATCTGCAAAGACCTTAAATGTTTATATGCATTATAGGACTTCATAGCGAGTATACAAAATAGCCCTGCCTTTTAAAATTGTGGTACAGCCACGCAGACTACAACCATTATTTCAGACACAAGTAGACATCAAGAGAAGCAATTATCGCCCGGCTCACATAAAGGTCTGTTCCACCTTCTGTCCTGAAGAGGGGAATGATGTGGCCAGCACCCGTACACATTAAATGTAGTGTAAATCAGAACTTTGTTAATTGATTGTTGGGGATTTGTTTTCTTTGATCAAAAGTTTTCACACGAAGGCATGGCGAAACATAAAGTAGGTATATTTAATGGCTTTTATTAAAGAGAACTCATCAAGCATGCTAGATTTTGAGAAGCACTGGATCCTTCCAAACTCTCTGCCTTGCTGTCCCTTCGGTCAGCCATTGGAAACATTTTTACCAACCAAAGGTGTCCGTCGTATGAGAAAGCTCTTCGTGAGCCAAAGAAAGATTTTTGTCAACTTTTTGAGTGCATGTCAGTGAAAATGCACCGCTTTCTGTTTCACCTGGACTATTTTCCTGAGAATTGTGGAGACAAATGTAGAACAAAGTAAGTTTCTTTACAAATCTATCCCTATGATTGAGATTATCACTTGTATGTTGTGCAACTGCGGGTAAATACTATAACATTAAGTAAATCTCTTGTAAATAAACCTCTCCGAAATGTGTTTTTATGTTTCATTCACCTAAAAATAGATCACAGTAAAGGAATTTCTCGTACATGGTTATACTTTTTCAAAATGACTGGATTCCAAAAATATTCGTCTACAGTAAGTTGATTACCGATACCAACTTTTACACTTTTCTTGTTTCTTTATTTTTTCTAATATCTTGACTCCCATAACAGTCATAATCATGTAAATATTTTCTGCAGAACTCTATTGAAGATTCACTAAAACTTTTAAAAGGTCTCAATAATTATACTCTTACTTCTTTAGTGTGTCATGGCAGGTATAATTTAATACTGAAATATTCTTACAAAGTAAATTCCTGTAAACATGTAAATGCTCCATAGTCTTGGAATGTAAATTAGCTTGAAGGATATGCTTATTAATATGAAGATATTTGTTACTATTCCACATTATAACTGCTTCCTTAAAATCAAAACCTCCTTGTAGTCAAGCCTTCCTTCAGATCCTCAGATCATCTCTTGGAATCTAGGGAATACTACTCCTTTTATTGCCACTGGGACAGGAAATCCAGGAATAGAATGGAATTTGAATCGCAAGGTGTCGTTGTTTGCATTTAGTCAAAACTGCTTCCATTATTTGCAACAATTAAAAAGTACAGTGACCGTTTGGAAGTTGTCTCTTTTTGTTGTGCTTTGCACAGTAGACAGCTGGATAAAGATCCTGCTGAATTTTGCACCTCTTTAGCTAATGTCATTGAAAGCATCTTACAACAAATAATGCTACTGTCAGGTTGAGACTTAAATGCACAAATTAAAACTGTCTTCTTTCTCCAGAACAAGAACAGCGGTAATGTTCAATTTTTGCAATGTATTGTAAGCCAGTACTACCTAATTTCTGGCATCTGTTTCGTAAATACAAATGTAAATCTGGAATTTTAGGTTACTAAAGGGTTTTCACTTCCAAATAGACTGTTGTTTGTATCAGAAAAGTGGGAGAAAACAATGTATATCATTGTCAAGCATAATTAACACCCAACTCAGAAGATAATTTGTCACTGCATGGTAAACTTGTCATTCAAAAATATAGTTAAGTGGTCAGTAATATCTACAAATTCTATTCTCGCGCAAGAGATTGAGAAGAAAAGAAGCTGTTACATCCTTTCTCAAGAAGAACAGAGATAACCTTTTTTCGTCAAGATTTCAAAGGACATAGGGATTGAAAATCTACTTTCAAAACTACAATTTGCTGTATCTAACACTATCCATCACAGTGTGAAGCAAGCTCTTTTATCTACTCTGGATGCTACAAAAGATGAAATATAAATGGCAACAAAAAGTCTGTCAAGGACTTTTGATCATCAAAAAGAGAACAAATCAATAAAGTTTGTAACATCTGTAAAACCCCTGCAACTACCTCTCCTATTAAAAACCCTTGGGAAAAAAGATATCGAGCAAAATGTTTTCAAATACCACCTGCACCGAAGATAAAAATTGCATGAAAGCATGAGAGAATTACTTCAAATACATCGTCAGCCTTAGTTATCCAGGAAATTTACCAACAAAACAATAAAATAATTTAAAGTCTTCCATGAGATTATTATAGAGGAATCTTTTTGTCACAGATCGCATGGAAAGTTTAAAACCATTGTTTCCTGGACTAAACTCCTAATCGTACCCACTCAATGCTACCAGCATAATATCTGCCAGCAATTTCAAATGACTTGTTTAGTATATAGATAGTGAGTGTGATATTTAACCAAGATTTCTTCAAGCCTCAAGCGCTCTTTACAAGACAAAGGCTTTTATGTCTTGGGTGAAAAATGAGCAATTTAACTGAATAGTTCGTATACCAAGATGGTTTGTTCTATCTATAGTGGATCCTGACAAGATCATATCATACAGCTCTATGCTCCACTATCACGTATCCCCAAAGCCATCCAGTAGTGTCATCTAGCTTTGACTGGTCATGTTGTCTGTGCTTTGATCCAGCAAATCAACTACTCCCATGGCAACTTGGTTGCAAGACAAAAGAATTGACACTGAAATGACTCGTAGAGAGGTAGTTGCAGGGGTTTTGAAGATGTTAAAAACTTTATTGATTTGTTCTCTTTTTGATGATCAAAAGTCCTTGACAGACTTTTTGTTGCCATTTATATTTCATCTTTTTTTTTTCATTGTTTCCTGGACTGAACTCCAAATCGTACCCACTCAATGCTACCAGCATAATATCTGCCAGCAATTTCAAATGACTTGTTTAGTATATAGATAGTGGGTGTGATATTTAACCAAGATTTCTTCAAGCCTCAAGCGCTCTTTACAAGACAAAGGCTTTTATGTCTTGGGTGAAAAATGAGCAATTTAACTGAATAGTTCGTATACCAAGATGGTTTGTTCTATCTATAGTGGATCCTGACAAGATCATATCATACAGCTCTATGCTCCACTATCACGTATCCCCAAAGCCATCCAGTAGTGTCATCTAGCTTTGACTGGTCATGTTGTCTGTGCTTTGATCCAGCAAATCAACTACTCCCATGGCAACTTGGTTGCAAGACAAAAGAATTGACACTGAAATGACTCGTAGAGGGGTAGTTGCAGGGGTTTTGAAGATGTTAAAAACTTTATTGATTTGTTCTCTTTTTGATGATCAAAAGTCCTTGACAGACTTTTTGTTGCCATTTATATTTCATCTTTTTTTTTTCATTGTTTCCTGGACTGAACTCCAAATCGTACCCACTCAATGCTACCAGCATAATATCTGCCAGCAATTTCAAATGACTTGTTTAGTATATAGATAGTGGGTGTGATATTTAACCAAGATTTCTTCAAGCCTCAAGCGCTCTTTACAAGACAAAGGCTTTTATGTCTTGGGTGAAAAATGAGCAATTTAACTGAATAGTTCGTATACCAAGATGGTTTGTTCTATCTATAGTGGATCCTGACAAGATCATATCATACAGCTCTATGCTCCACTATCACGTATCCCCAAAGCCATCCAGTAGTGTCATCTAGCTTTCACTGGTCATGTTGTCTGTGCTTTGATCCAGCAAATCAACTACTCCCATGGCAACTTGGTTGCAAGACAAAAGAATTGACACTGAAATGACTCGTAGAGAAAAATATTTAACTGAGTGGGGAAGAACTTGTAAATACAACAGCAAACAGAATGTATTGACAGAAGAATGTGGTCCTAGATCTGTCAAAATCAGGAAATTATGAGTAAACCAAAGAAGGAAAGTGACCTTTTCTAAACATCCGAATCCAGCTGTTTATTACAAAAGCTATAATTTTTTGAAAATTGTTCTTTTATACAGTATTAATTTTTCCTGGTTATCCTGCGTTGTAAAAATTTACAGTGATTAAGGAAGATGAGAAGATCAAATTGAGGGAGGGAGAGAGAGAGAGAGAGAGAGAGAGAGAGAGAGAGTGTGTGTGTGTGTGTATGTATGTATGTGTTGTCTTTGTGTACGTCATAAAACAGAGAAACAGCTTCTACAAGCCGGTTCCACAAATGACAAAAAGTGAAATGACCTTAGAATACGAATTTAGCGTTCCACGACGAAAATCAAAATAAGAAGTCCTTGACGAAATACAGTTTACCTTTGTGCATAGTGTACCTTTGGTAGCCTCCTTATCCGGAAATACTCTTCCTGTACAAAAATATTGGTGATGAATAGGCAGAACGAATAATAAGAAGGTAGGAATAAAACACGGGGACAGAAAAGCAGAACAAAAGTAGATAGAGAAGAACAAAAAGATGCACCAAAGCAGTAGCTAAAGCAAAATAGGACCCCAAAAATAAAACCTACATATAATTGGACACCGAGCCTGGAGAAGCTACAACATCTAATATTAAAGGCAAAGAACTGTTGTCAAAAAAGAAGTTGATGGGATTACTACCGTAAAGAACTAGGTAGGGGATATCCTGAAAGAAGAGGATAGAAGAGGAATACATAGAAGAGAATGCTTTTGTCCCCTGCTTAACAAAGGAGATGGATTTGCTAAGCAAAGAAGCAACAGTAGAGTGGCCGATAAAAAAGTTATCAAGAAAGAAGTAAAGCAACCTGTTAAAAAAGAAATAAGGAAAAATCAAGTGCCCTAAAGTAAATATGGATTTTAAGGCCCCTATAGAATTAGAAAATAAGATAGCATTTAAGTTATGTATTTCTATTTGGATAGAGGAAAAGTTACTAGATGCTAGAGTCAATGGTCTAACAGTTCCAATCTATAAATAAAGAACAGCTGAAGATTATCAAAGCATTAAGCTGCTTGAATATCTCTTAAAAGTCAATGAGAAAGTATTTAGCTAGAGAATGCAAAATATTACTAGCATCTACAGCATGTCGCAAAAATTGAGTGTAGGAAAATGAACCTCCTATCCAGTATTCTATTTCGAAAAAAATGCAAGAAAAGTCCACAAAAAAAAGAAATAGCCGTTCATTGATTCTATTATATATGAAGAGTCTTTGATCAATTGTCACTAAAACTTGTGTACTGGACTTGATGTAAAAAGTATGCCGATAAGTCCACTTAATGCAGCTAAGGCACTATATAAACACAAAGACTGTATTATGAACAGCTTATAGCGAGACTGGACATTTAAAAATTAAGCTAAGACTACACAAAGGCTCATATCCTCGTCCGTTTACGTTTGCAGTTGATCTGGATACTATACATTAAATCTTTAGACATTCACATATTAAATCAAGGTAATGAGAACTTCTACTTGCAAATGACTTAATAGTGGTGACTGACAGCGAGAAATTAGTGCAAAAGAACTGGTTAAAATATTAAGTGAGCATCCGATAGCACCCGCGTAAGGTGAACTTAAGCTTTATTATGAGCATGAACAATATAAGGCCGAAAGAGGTTTAAACTTTTATGTATTTGGGCATTAAATAAGCTGAATATAGAGGTTTAGAGAAGGAAGTAATTTGCAAGACACAATACTAACATACCAAGTGTTATTTATGATAGAAGAATGCCATTAAAGCTTAAAGTCAAGAGTTATGAAACAATTATTTGTTCAGTGTTTCTGTACGGTGCAGAGGTACGGGCAGTAAAAATGACTGACAAGAGCAGGCTTAAAACAGCAAAAGTAAAGCTGTTACAGCCTATAAAGGAGTTACAATTAGAATACAAACCGGACATCCAAATAGTGTCGAGAGTAAAACGTACACTGAACAAGATGCATTGAGCAATATTTCACAGGTATGAACACTTCCTACAAAATTCCACAAGACTAATACATCAAAAAGATGAAAATTAGGGTAAGAAGACCAAATAGAAATCTTTGCAAACGTTTGATGAGTAATATCAGAGAAGCTATGGAGAGGAGAGGGCTGAGGAAAGGCGATGCCTACAACAGAACCCCTCACCTGGCAGTAGTGCTTGACAAGATAGTATAAGAGTATTAGAGTATTCAAAAGACCAGAATCGACACAAGAAGCCTCTTAGGAAAAATAAGATATTTTTTTGTCTATTCATAATAAGGTGTTATGAAATATATTTTATCGATAAAAAATAGAGGGTCATTTGTTATATCAAATACTTAATGTTGAAAATGTAATTGTTAGTTATTTTATTAAAAAAAATATTGATATTACATGTGATATACTTTTTTTTAGAAGGAAAGGTAACTTAATTACTATGAATTGGAATTAGGATATTTATACTTTTTGCAAGAAAAGGCAATACCACAAAAATCATGTGCACTTCCTTTTCATACTTGGATATCCTTTTAAAATTTGAGATAACGGTAAGGTTTTCCTTTGATTATGCAACGTTGTTTCAATAACTATTAGCTCTCCTCAAATAGCTGATGCTTTTTGTAAATCTACGGCAGTTACCATTGGTATAAAATCGCTACGTCAATGATCAAACATTAAATCTCCCTGCAGTTGGCTTGGTAGAAAAATTAACATTCGCTAACAAACCAGTGCGATCTGCTGCAAAGCAATGGGCACTAGTAGGAGAATCGCTTACTGTGTCCATTTCATAAATACTCTAATACATTTTCTGCGGATTTTTAAACTAATGAACAAGCTATTAAAAGGTACTTTGAGGTTCTTTTTCTTAATATTGAAATAATGGGGGTTGTGCGGCTATACATCGTTTTAAGTTAGGCTTATCATTATTATGACATCTTCCAAATGTTCTTAATCTATATCATTTATAAACACATACTAAAAGAGTAGGAATTCCTAAAGCTTGTTTAAATTGGTGTCCTTTTTGTTGCATGAGGTAAGGATTGTGACCTTGTTCGCTAGTTTATTTTACTTTTAGTTTAAGAGAAAGTGAGCTAAAAGTTTTGTAATTCAACATTATTCCAAAGATATATATATAAAAAAACCATGTTATGAGACACCTATTAAGATTGTAATATAAGCAGTCATCACAGTAAATTTTTTGTGTAAAGGGAATTATATGGAACTTGCAAGAGTTCAGTTCAGTTGGAGAGTTTACTTGGTTAATTATGTATAGCTAATTGACATCGTGATTTAGAACTGAAAGAATAATTTATATTTTTCTTTGCCACATTTTAAAATTAATACAGGGACCTGCATTTTGTTATCCAAGAAGTAAAAAATTATTTCCACAAAAGTAGAATTTTTTTCAAATAAGGAAGCATAAGAAAATACGCTCCCGCATAAAACAAAACTACAAAATTAAATGCAGCTGATATAAGTTCCTAAGTTCATTAATTACAGGGATCCAATCTGGTAAGTAATGAAAAAGAGCTTTCGCCGACAAGACCAAGGCTTGTTACCAAGTAAAATAAAAATCATATAATTGGTTGTATAAATGGACGAAAAAGCTGCTGTCACATCTAACCCTATCCAGAAAATGCATTTTAAAGCCAAAAAAATGCAGACCACTATTCCTCTTCTTCAAAAGCATAAGGTGTGAGAAACCTTATACCCATGAGGAGTATTTTAGATTAAAAGTATTTTCACAATAATAATAGAATACGTAGTGCAGGTAAATATATATATAAATTTTAACAGATTACCTACCATATAGCTAACTACCAGACATTCAAGCATGCAATCAAGGAGAATGATTCTAAATTAGTGGCCTAATGTCAATACAAGCAATGTTGATATTTTTAATATCAAGTTAAACTTTAATCAGATTTATGACAAACAATTTAGCATGAACTATTTCTTCTGTAGATAAATAAAGATTGTGTACATCATTTTAATGCGACTAAATATGTATTTGTTTAGGAGTACTTTAGTATGTAATTCCTACCATTTTTCCATTTATTGGAAATCAGAACGTATGATAGTATAAAAACCATAACAGTCCTCTCTTAAGCATAACACATATGAAGAATATTTTTTCCAAAATATTTGCAAAAAATAATATCCAATAAAACCACTTAAAAATGTGTATGTGTAGTTCTGTAACATCAACTTTCATTTCTATGAAATTTTTGCTTAAGAAAAAAGTCAATTTCCGATTTATCTCTTTCCAATATGAAGATAGCTAGGGCTTTTAAAAATTTATGAAACGTTAGTTACAAATCTGAATGAATTTTATTTATATAATATATATATATATATATATTTATATATATGCAATTTACTTTCTATGTATAACGATGACCAGAACCTCTATACTGAAGTCATACTTATCCAAACCCCTTTAACAAACTTTAAATAAACTCCAACCCCCCAGATCATAGTTCCTTCCCTCTCTTTAGGTTTATTACATGTTTTTTCTACTTACTCTGTGGGATATCTACTGTGCCTCACTTTCTCGCATATTTCTGTATTCCATTTTCACCTTGACTATCTTAATCTTATAAAAATGAAAAAAATATTTTTCTGCCCAGCTTACTCTTTCTTCAGTAACAGTTGTATTACCCAATAACACAAAAATTTAACTTTTTTTGGAAAAGAGAATGCTGACCTTCATAGTATGAGATATTTTTTGCCAGTTCCAAATCAATATTAAGCCACATTAAGCCATTTTATGCAGTTTCGCGCCAGATTACTTCATACTCTTTGAATTATCATTAAGATTTACAATATGCTGTGAGGATATCAAGTAATATACTTTCAATTTACATCCATTTGATAGTCCTTTTAGAAAGTCTGTTCTCAGATTTCGAAATCAATCAAATTTATTTTTTCAAAAATGAGAAATAAGGTTTGAGCAATCAGAATTTCCTATAAAACCCCAACAAAAAGAATCCATTTTTACACCTGCCTTTTCTTAGTTCTTTCACAGCTGGACTACCTGGCAAAAGTATTTACACTTTTTATGGCAAGTGACTACATTAACACGAAGTTATTCACCTGGAGAAAAAATCTGGTTCTTTCCAGTTAACTGTATCTTCAATCCACGTCTTGTGCATATCACTAATTTCATGATCCTTGCTACAAAAAAATCTGAACTCCTCATCAAATAGAGATATTATTCTTCCAAAAATATTTTACTTGGTTATATTTGTTCCATAGCAATTGAAATACTTCTTACTTTGTGGCGTAGAGCGTTACATTAACAATTAGACGTACATTACAATGAGAATAAAAGAGAAAACTAGCAAAGGTTGAATACAGTTTTGCAATTCGTTCCTGCATTTTTGTAGCCTTTTAAAAAATAAAACAGAAATGCCTTACATGCGAAAACAATGTTTAAAACATTTCTTATCTGCTTAATTTTAGAATTTAAGGAATAATTTTATTCGGATTGGGCCGATTTCAGGTCCCTCAAACTTTTTAAATAAAGACTTTGCTTGCATATACAACCAATGACCTATACTTTGATTTTAAGAATTCAGTTAAATGTTTATCATAGGTTTTGTTTAAAGGTAGGACATGATAGTGGGAAAAAACTAGTGGGCAGGACTGCTATCTATACTTATAATAATCTTCTTTCTATACAAGCACTACCCTATAGACAATATGTTGTGTTGTATTACTTAACATTTGTCTTTTTCTTGATTAAAAGCTACAGGGAGATCGATTAACATATACTTCCCCACCAAGTAAGTATATTGTTAACTGCGCAAGATTATGTATGACTGTGATAACATTAGGAATTATACATGTTTAAATTGAAACATATGGGGAAGAAATAGCTTTTCAAATGACTTCACAAACAAAATATAGTGTTAAGCCTTGCGAGGAAGCAAATAAATCCTTAACACTGAGCTTTCTTATTCGTACGTTAATTTGTATGATGCACTTATTTGGATAAAAGTAATGCATAGGTGTACTATTATCTGCAGTGTTAATGCCTGGTAGTTTATAATTTTTGCATTTCTCTTTCCAGTATAAAGGATAAGCCGTTATTTTGATGACAAAGTGTGGTAATGTTTAAAGCATAATTTACAAATGATAAAAATCCAAATCGAGGTTGAGCAAAATAGGTTGTGGTCAGAATCTACACATGTGTAGCTTCAATTATTTAAAAAATCCAGCAGCCTTTGCGTTGCTATCTATTAATTGACAGTAAAGGTTTAATGCAGGTCGGGAATACTGAAATGCAACCTGCTTTAGCAACTTATTAGTTATAATATCTCAAAAGTACTGATAGATACTGATTGATCTGATTCATTATGATTTGGTAGTTCTGAATTTCAAGAAAATGTCGAAATTCAGCAAATAACATTCATGAGATGACTCAGCTCTTCAACAAGAAAGAGTGTCATTTCTTTTAACAACAAATGCAAAATAACCAAAACAAATTATTTCCTGTCTATTTTAATTATTATTATTATTATCGAGTGGTTACACACCATCTAGTGATGGATGGGTGAAAAACCCACATAATTATTATTATTATTATAATTATTATTATTATTATTATTATTATTATTATTATTATTATTATTATTATGTACGGTTTTCTTATGAATGCTGTTTATTTACAATTACTTACCGGGTCACACCCAGTGACCTGAGGCAAGCAAAGGTTTATTATTATTATTATTATCCTAAATTTTGCATTTTTCGCACTGGCTGTTGTTAATGCCGTTTTGGGCCTGCTAGGCGAGTCATAACAAATGACCAAAGGCTAACAGGCTATCACATCCTTAATTTTCAAACACTCTTCTTAAAATCCTCGCTGTTCCCAATAACGCTGTTTTTTGTATCACTTCAACTCCCGCCTTAATGTTTAGTTTCCCAATCCAATTTTCAAACACTCTTTGGTT
>RDPX01000041.1:2265575-2305836 GCA_003991215.1 Morbakka virulenta
TATTATTATTATTATTATTATTATTATTATTATTATTTTAATTATTATTATTATTTTAATTATTTTAATTTTCTGATAATGAAGAAGCAATGAAAATAATAATATTTGTTTGCCTTTTACTCTGTTTCTTTTTTAAGTAAACTTTTATAAGCTTATAATATGAATATTGTTGATAGGAATATTTTCTTTAGTAATCAGGCCAGCCAATGCAACCACAACTTGCTGTGAAGTTTGACATTCCATTGAGTTAGTACTTAAATTATTATTATTATTATTCTCAATAACTAATTAAATACTTACAATTTAGCAAAATAAGGGTAACACACACACACACAAAAAATTAGACATTTTCCTCGCCTGGCTTGAGGCCAGAAGTAACCCTACGAACGATGCTTTCGTTGTCCATTAACCCTGTTTTTTGTATTTTGCTTCCAATTTTGTCAATAATTTCATGATTTTCACACACCTTTTTTTAAAAGTCCTTATCTCTTTCCTTCCACCTTCTAGTGCACAGATTATCACGGGGGTCGCAGTAATATTGTAACCAGGGTGCCTTTCCTGGTTTCGAACGTCAATTGTCTATATTTAGTTAGTTGTTCTATTCTCTTCGCATCAATAATCTGTTTCCATGGGCACGCCTTATTGCACATCAATATCTTTCTCCCTTCCTTTATTTCAGAAATCAAATCTCATCGTCTTGGGTACGTTACTTTGGGCAGATGAAACTCCCACGTCAACTTTGCCCTGTCATTTTCAAGAGTAGTTACTCTGTCTCATTGCTGTTTTTACGCTAAAACGTCTTGGTCAATTAAATTGTATTCTTTTGCCCATGTCATTGCTAGAATCATCAACGATCGGTTGTGTCTGAATAAGTGTTCATTATTGGCTAGCTGCTGACCTCCAGCTTCTAGCTGTTCCACTGTTTTACTACGTTTGAAACATACTCTACATCTCCCGCCTTCCACTAGTCCTCTTTTTTTTCCCCAAGATCTGGTCTCAACAATCTGCTCCAACATCGTCATTATAGCCGCAGTCTTTCTCAGATTGAGATTCTAGTATAACTACAAATGACATTCCTCTCGTTGGTCTTTACAGTCTCTCCCCTGCTGTTCTTTTGCTTCATAGCTCTCAATTCCTCTAGGTTTAACATCCTTTTTCAACTTGTTTCTCAACTTCTTCAAAACTGGCTTCCACTCTCCTTGAATGATTTCCCCTTCAATCGATATTTTGCCTTCCTGAAAATGGATTCTTACTGCAAATCCTCCATTGTTTTTTCTTCTCGGTTGCATTTCTATTCTCTTCCTTTAACGTTTCGCTCCTCCATGCGTACTTTAATCCAGTAAAGCAAGCAAATCTGAGTCTGGTTTCTTGGTAAAAATTCCTAATGAAATTTTTCCTTGGTCGACCGTCCTCTCTCTTTGTGTACAACCTTTTCTCACTTCCGTGCTTGCCCAATATAAGATTTGCTCTCATTTCTCTCTTTATTACTTAATCTAGCTCCTTTAATACCCCATAATTGAACTTGGACATATTTATTACTTAAGCTGTTACTCAAAGTACTTTTGCATTAATTGAACTCACCAGATTGACATCATTCACTTTGGCACTGATTAGCATGCGGACTCTCTTTGTAACTTCACCTTTAGCCCCCTTAAACAAACCTTGATTCTTATCCCATCTGCTTGCTCTATTCCAAGGAACTTGTATTATTCATTCTCACTCTTCCAACACTTTTAATCCTTCACCTCTCACCATTTTTCCTCGTTCAAATACAATTTCAACAAACTCTGTAGCATGTTCGAGTGTCAAACAAAATTTGTACAATAATGTCGTTCACGTCTTTAAGAGTTTCGTGATTTTCTTAATTTTACTTTAGGTCATCTACAAACAGCTATATCTTCGACGGATGTCTCTACTTCCAGTCGAATCCATCCTCGCCCATGATACATCTATCAATGACAAACTGATCTACTATTCCTAAGACACTCTCTACTGTTCCTAATTGGCCTTTATCACATATTTCATTTTTCATGTTGTGTTCTCTCATATACTTTGCTACCACCATTCTTGCCATGTTGCATAACGTAATTAAACAAGTGATTGCTCTGTAACTCTCTTCATCTTCTTGGTTTTAGTGAATAATACTGTTCCTCCCTTTAGCCACCAAGTCGGAATCAGAATAATTTTCCTTCAGAGCGGCGAATGCTTTGGTGAATGCTCTTTGAACAGAACAAATAATTCTGTATGCCTTCCACTCCCAGAGCTGTCCATTGTTTTCTCTTTCAGACGTTAGTTTTCACTTCAAAGATAAATATGCAGTCATTGACCTTTTTAACCTATTGATTTAGCTGTGTTCCTACTTCCTCAACCTATGGCATTTAAGGTGCTCTTTCTTTACTTTCCCATATACCTCTTCAAAAGTCAACAAACTTTACTGGGGGGAATATTCTTCTAACGTCCTTCTTAAATAAGCATTCAGGTAACGTTGGAACTGATATTATCCGTTCTTCTTCTCCTCTTTTCAACATATTTTGCTAGCTTTACTTTTATTTATTTCATTTGTTCTAACCAGAGTTCTTCCATACTTCTCAGGTTAGAATTTGTCACATCTTTTTTATTATGTGTCCTTAATTATTTGAGGATGGCGTTCTATGCCGCTGTTGCCCCTCTCAGTTTTCTTCTTCTAAACAACTTATTTCTTAGCTTTGCTATGTTCTATCTAACTTCTTTCATCTCTTTCTCAATCTTACGTTCCAGAATGTTTCCTCCTTCTGCGTTCCTTTTCTTTCTACCAGTTTTGTCTTTTTCAGAAAGTACTCCCAACTTGGATGCAATAGTATCCAAGCTGGCAACCGAAAAAGAGAAAACCAGCGTTTTTTAAACTGTTTTACTTGATGGTGTCAATGGGCCAACATGGTCATCAGGGCTGATAAAGGCGCCACATTCGGTATCAAAAAAATCACGACAAGTTCTCTGCAATTTCAACCCAAGCTTTTTTGTCAACAATGAAATTGTACCTCCTATAGCCATGGGAGATACCTTTAAGTATGTTGGACGTTATTGTGACTTTGAAATGACCAATCAATTTTACAAAACCAAGCTTCTCTCAGTTGTATAAGATCTTCTTAAACAAATTGATTCTTTACCTATTTACCCATAATATAATGTGCGCCTCTATAATAAATTTGTCCTATCAAAGGTTTTCTGACATCTTACTGATTCAAATGTTTCTAAAACTTGGGTAGCAGAAAATCACGACAACCTAGTCTCTAAATACATACGTCAGTGGCTGTATCTACTTATGAGTGCCACTCTTAGATACATTTTTCTTTCTAAAAATCAATTTGGACTCAACTTGTTACTACCTACCACAAAACTTCTGCAGTGCCAAACTGTCACCCGTGACGATCTCAAGTTGTCACCAAATGATAATATTTGAACATTTTGGAAAAACACAAGCAACAGTACCAATATTTAACATGATATATATATATATATATATATATATAAAGCAGTACAGACTGAACACAAGAGGCGTTTACAAAGACATCTTGCTACTCAAGGTACAATCTTCTCATTTCTGTTTGACAACGCAACTTCAAACTGCAATAAATTTTTGTCTGAAGTTCAAAGTAAGCTACCCAAAAATATCTTCAGCTTTACAGTTCTTTATTTGAATAACACCATTGCAACTCGTAAAAATCTATCTTCTTCTTAGTCTTACTGCTTTGAACAGGAGACCCTTCTTCGTGTTGTCGCCGACTGCAAAATGTACATTCAGAAAGGTTGTTATTACTTGGCGACACAACTTAGCATTGCAGCTTTTAGCAGGAGCTCTTAAATCTCTTAAAGGCTGTACAATTTACGCTGATATCTGCAGATTCATATAACCATGTATTCTAAATGAAGATGTCTCGAGACCTGATTTACTCTTCGCTATTCCACAAAAAACAGTTATACATTGACGGTGGAGTATGAAAAAAGCCTGGATAAAAATTCTTCGCGCAAATATGAAAAACATCGTTCTTTGCTTCGTGATTTACATCCCAGCTTTTCAAAAGTTAACTTCGTGAACCTTTCCATTTGTTTCTTTTTGGTATATTCGGTCAATCATGTATTACTTTCACTGAAATGCGCAACGCTTTGAACATCGACAACAAACAAACACGAGCGCTTCTTTCCACCAAACTTATAATAATTATGACTATGATTATGATTATCAATTATCAAGGTTTCTGACAGTTTTCCTCACATTTTAGAATTCTTATACTTTTCTTTTTTTTCTGGCTGTCCCTAATATAGTAGTTTTTTGAATAGGATATGCCTCTTCTTTGATTTCAATATCCTTTATCAAGTTTGAAAAGAGTTTTGAACATTACCCAGTGCTTAAACAATATTTGGTATCTCATTAATTTTCTTATTTTCCTGGGTCGCTAAATTTCTCGCTCAATGTCATGCTGTTTTTTCAGCCTTAAATTTTTCTATTTCAGGTATTTTTTAATCCTTTGGTAACATTAAGTCAATATTTCTTAAAGATCTTTCCCTAGTATCAATAATGACTATGTCCGGTCTCAGGTTTTTTTAATTGCAATTTCTCATGTAGCTTCAATTGGAACATCTGTGCATCTCCTTTCTCCTTTTACATTCTTTTTGAGCTAATGTGTTACACTTGCTTATGGCATGCCTTATTCCTTCTTTCTGAACACACAATCTATAGTTCAGTGATTCTACAGTTTTGCAAATTTATGGTTGATATGGTTAGTTCTAATAGGTTCTGCGATGATGATGATGATGATGATGATGATGATGATGATAATGATGATGATGATGACGATGATGATGGTGATAATTATTATTATTGTTGCTATCATCTTTATTATAAAAACACTTTTTATTTAGTTATTGAAAACATGTAGCTCAGTTTGCGGTTGCTCACGTAGAAGACAATTGCTTTTGGTTAAAGTGTGGTTTAATTTCTGGCAAGTCTATTATTTCTCCACATTTACATTGTGTTTGGTTTACCTTATCCTGTAAAGAAAAGGCTTGTCTCTTTGTTGGATTGTTTCCTGCCAATTAGACTTTAAGTGACACTGGTACTTGCCTGACTTTCCTTGGAAAACTGATCGGAATCATAAAAATCCATGGTTGGTTGTAAAGATTACTAATGGGCTTGATCAATCGAAAGCACCTGGTCTAGATACGATTCCAGTAGTGGTCTTGAAAGACTGTGCCTGTGAGCTATCATTTTTTACTGTCCAAACTTATCAATCATTTCTTATCGTATTAATTTTGTCGGTCCTTCCTGAAGGTTTCTAATGTCCTTGTCTTTAAAAACGTACGTGATCCATCTGATCCTGGCAAATATTGAAGCGTTAGTCTTCTTCCTGTCATTAGTCAGGTGTCTGAACGACTTACTAACAATGTACTGATGAAATTCTGGCAAGAGCTACATCTCTTTGTTAATGTTTGGGCTTTTTTAAGATCTCGCTAAAAAATTTCATACTTCGACTGTAATCACGAAACGTACCTATAGGTTTTTGAATAAAGGACGTGCCATACCGCTGACTATTTTCGAAGCATTTACTTATATGTGACAAGATGGCGTGCTTCATAAACTTCCTGGTTATGGTATTTGTGTGGGTGTCTTCTATCATACAGTAATTTTTTAGATAAAAAAATATGTCGCGCTTGGTGAAATTACTTTTATTAAGTACCCTGTAAACGTCAGCGTTAACCAGGTTTCTATTATTGGTCAAACTAAGTTTCATTTTTGCATCAGTGATTTTTCCTGTAACATGCTTCACCTCATCTATTCTTATGACATCAACTTGTACTCTGGCGTTGGCCACAGGAAAACTCAACAAGTACAAGTCCAATTTGCATTAGGTTCGAAGTCTGAGCCCCAGAGTATCAGAGAATGGGCTGGCTGGAGCTTTTCAACGAAGCAAAAATGCAACTTATGTTCTTTAATAAAAAGCTGGGTCCTTGTTTCCCTCCCATATTCATCAGGAATAATTCTAATGTTAACCCTGGTGAGGTTAATTCTCCTTTTGATAAATCCTCATCAATGTGGCTACTTATTTTATTCGTTTGTCCAGATCTTTCTTGGGGACCCAATCTTTCATTTATAGGTATTTCTAGTTATCGGGTTACTTCCTGGAAGATTTGCCTTACAACTGAGACCATTTCGCAACTCTATAAATCTACCATCGGTCCTTCCATGGGGTGCTGTTCTCACATCCGAAAAGGTGTCCCCTCATTTCATCTTGATGTTCTTGATCAAGTTCATAGACGTGTTTGTAATTTAATAGGACCAGTTCTCTTGATCCTATTGTTCAACCTTTGTCTCATCGAAGAATTGTGGGTTGTCATACCGGGTCTTTTAAAATTGACACGTGTGTGCCCTTATAATATTTCAAAATTTGCACTCTAAAATTCTAAATTCAATCTCAAACTCAAAAAGAACTTCCTTTTAATGCCCGTTGGATGTCAAGATATGCATTAGACCAGGATACAGGCAGCACACACACACACGCAATGCTTGTTTATCATTCAATCAACATCATTTCATAGAATTACAACTGAGGAACCGTTTGCACTACAGCACTTTAAACGTCGGTAAACTCGAAAATCCCATGGTGATTAAACAAACCCAAGGGAATTTTACAAACGTTGGTAGATCTATGTTCACATTTGGCTCATTTCGTACCTAAAAAGCCATTATCGGGTTGTCACTCATTCATTTGTCAAAAGTGAGACCTGGTATTGAAATACTGAAAGAAATAATATTGCCTCCATTTCAAATTTAAATGGTTTCTGAAAGAAGTCCGTTGGCAGGTAACCTAGTAAGCCTGCTTGGTCATCGCAGAATTTCAATTGATTTTCCTACGTTTGTAGAGGTCTGGAGTTCTTCGAGAGAACATTCGAGGGATTGGTATTTGGTAAAACTGCTTTTTTTCAGTTTTCACTATACCAGTTAAGAAACATAACTAATGTCTGCTGCCCGTAATGAAAGACAATAGGGATTAACTTTTTACGATTTCTGGCTCCAGTGTGGGGAGGGCCTAATAAAAATATGGCCAAAAATATAGTTAACACCAGAGATAAATTAGCAGAGTGTACGAAAATAATTAACTAAACTCGATTATATAACTACCTAAACTAAACTGGAATGAAACTAATGTACTGGAACTAAAAGTTTAAATAGAAATTAGAGTTTTTCAGTATGATAGAACTAAAGAGATGGGGATTATGATTATGAATATGTTGGCAAGACCGTACGATATTTCTATACGGAGTTGGCTTAAGCAAACAATGCTGATCTGTATTTTGAAAAGGCAGTTAATCTTGCATCACGTTCATAATACGATTTTCCAGCGCTTCCAAGATCCTTTTTCTTGTCCACCAGAAAGTCAAGAAGAGCTGGTGATGGGCGTAAAGTAAAGGCCCTTGATGTTACAGTTGCCTTATGTCAGTACTTTGTGGATACAAAAGAATCTTTGAAAGAATGTTTACCTCGTCGTTTGTTTAAGTTAAAAGCACAACAGTTATACGCAGAATGGCTTGTTCAATACACTGTACCAGAAGACCAGAAACTTCAAGCCAGTGACAAATGGATTAAATTATGGGGTACTGAATACGGCTTTAGGAGACCAAACAAACAATATTTTATCAAGAAGAAAGACCTACTCATACGAGTTTGTGACTTACAAAACGTTTGGGAAGTTAAAAGATATTTCATTTAAAAGTATGGCTTTGATTTTCCTAAAATGAAAGGGGAACAAACCCCACTCTGTAAAAATGAGAGTTCTCAGGAGAAAACCTTAAAATTAAAAAGTGAAGATACTTCCATAATGAAAAATAACAGCCAATATAGAGAGGGAGAAGGAGAGAAAGAGAGAGAGAGAGATGGGGGGGAGAGAGAGAGAGAGAGAGAGGGAGAGAGAGTAACTGTATTCACACAGGGCGCAAATGTTTCAAACCTTGTCTTAAAATATAAATACCCTTTCAAATGTAAAGATCCAAGAGCCACATTTGCAGCTGGGTTGTTCGCAAAAGTTCGTAAAGAATTTTTAGAATCGTCCGTGCCAAAAAAACCTTGCAATTGGTTATCATGCAACTAATTCCATCGAAGGGTATGCGTAGAAATGATCTTGAAGGCTCAGAGCTTTTGGATTACGTTGAGGATGATTTAACTGACGAGAGTGAAAGTGATGCCGAAGGTAGCGCTGCAGGAACACAGATTGAAGATGCAGCAACCGTCAAGATTCCAGCTGTTACATAGTCCAATGTAATTCTATCTTTGCTGAATATTTCTTCTGATCCTTTGATTAATCGGGATGCGAAGTTCCGTATTCATCAAAGATGCAGCAAAAATATTTTGGACACCAACGAAACAAGTGTTACTTTTAAAACCAAACCTAAAAATACGTAGGTCTCCTTTACGAATCTCAAAGGTGTGTCAAAAAACGCTTTGGAAAGACTAATAAGAGTACTGTTGTTGAACAAGGAGATATGAAATACTTCTTTTAATCTTGTAAAGCATGTAGTAGAAATTTAGCATTTCAAAGTTTATTGAACTTTCTTGACTTACTGAAATGTTTCATTCTCTTGTTTCTTTGACTATAAAATACACCCGTTAAAAAAAATAAAATTGGTTGAAACTTTGACCATTTTAACACTGTAGAATACAAGTGTTTTAAATTAGTTCAAGAAAAGTTCCTGTTGATTAATTTTTTTCTACGCACACCACCTATTAAATTTAAAGGAATTTTTTAGCTCTCCATTTATTCTAACCACCGTCCCACCCCCGTTTATTAGACTTTGAGGAATTCTCCAACACTTTAGGCTATTCCAACTCCCATTCTATTAGCCACTAAAGAGCATTTTATTTCTCTACGGCTGTTTGGTTCTAGAACTATTTGGTTTTAGTGAGTTTTTCTCCATCAGACGATTTTGATGTTTTTAAGTAAAAAAGTCAGCTCTTCTCTTCTTGTCCCTCATTTCTATCTTTCCTTCTTCACAGTTCCATACTTTTTGTGGCTTTATGCTTTGTACGTTTCTTAAACATAAAAGAATAATGAAAATAATTTATTTTCTATGATTGTATTAGTTATACCTCCTTTTTGAGATGTTTTTAACTGGAATAATATCAAAGGATTTCTGTGCTCTAGCATTTAGAAGAGTAATTTTGTTTTGTTTTAGTCCATAGTTGGAATTTTGCGTGTAGGTTTTTAAGATTAAATGCAAGAATAAGTCTATCAATTGAAAAGCACACATGATAAACACTGAATTAATAGCAATTTTTAGTCATTTACGATAACCTTTAGTGAATTAATGTTTTGATTAAACTTAGTTTCTGCATGATGTTAAAAAAATTCTCTTTCAGCTTTAGAAAAATGTACCTCTGACATGTCGACATTCAAAATTTGACAATGAAGTTTAAGGTTACAAGTCCATTTCGAAGATAATTTAAAATATTCATTTAACATCTTTAATTATAAGGTCACAGTTCTTTTGCTGATTAAAATTTTCTCAAGCAAATTCACCTTTATGTTTTTTGAAGTAATTTTTTGTTTTCTAGACACTGTTCGTATGCCTTTGTGCCTTTTTTCATTTTTTCACCGTATATACTTAATAATTGGTCAATTGCGACAATCGACTTTCGCCAAAGAGGCCTATTTAACAATAGCATTACATAAATACTAATATTTAGTTTCATGTGTAGTACCAAAAGCTATGGTAAAGGATTGCCACAGTAGTACTTTAATCAGTATGGAGATTAAAATTTTTTTTACAGGTTGAGGCACTTTGTAATACTATTTCAGTAATTTTATTAGCATACTTCCGCAAAAGTCATTTTTAAACCAAGATAAATAATTGTTACAACTTTGTACTTTCTCTTGGCATATTTACGAAGAAAGTTAATGATTGAGTAGGTTCTACACAATCAAGGGATTTACTCTAAAATCATTTCAGTAAATATATTTCATTGTTTTTGTTCTTATTTGCAATTTAATGAAATAATGAATTTTATTTCATTGGAGAGAAAAAAATAGGCTTAGGCATCATTTTTCTACAGCTGATTGGATCTGCTCATTAAAACCGGACTTTATTGTATTGACCTGTGTTTTTCCTTTGGTTTCCATTACTTCATAATTTTTCTGTGTAATACTTTTGAAGGCCAAAATCAGATTTATCAGTAGTGAATTTTTAGCAATTGCATAAACATCTGCTAATATATATCATTTTGTTTATTGGCTGTAGGTGCTGAAGATTCAACGTTCTCACCGCTCTGTTTAATCTGCTTTCTGATTAGGAGTTGCATTTTTTTCGTAACCATACAATGATTTATTTGATGTTTGGTGAGAAATTTTGAAGTAGTCTTAAATTTTATATTGTTGGCCTCTGAATTCAATATTAGGATCAAATTAGTAAATTTTCTTTTCGCTCCCATTCATTATTTGTTATTTGGAAACTTAACTCTTAATCTTAATAAGTCCTTCGATACTGAAATATCTTCAAAAAGAAACTCTTCGTCGTGTTCCCAACTCTTAATTTTAATGATATCAATTGAACAAAAATCTCAGCTGCAACTATGAATGTCTTAGAAAAGTATCATTGAAAAGTTAAAATAATTCAAGATACGGAATAAGTTGAAATATTTGCAAAAGAACTTGACAAAATCAGGTTGAATATTGTCGCTATCACGGAAATGAGGTGAAAAGGGATTGTTGAATTCTCAAGAGAAGATGATAACAACGTCTGGTATGTTAGGGACGACAACAATTATAATCAAGGAGTTTGATTTATAGTTGAAAATTAAACAGCCAAGTGCGTGACTTTATTCCTGTTTCAAATAAAGTTGCAGCCATAAGAATATCATCAAAACTCAAAATTTGAGCACCATTCAAGATCATGCATCAACTAATGATAAGGGTGATTTCGTTTCCTAGTTCGTGATTTTTTTCCAAAACTCATTTTCTGAAACCTTGCTATTCATACTGAACCTAAAAGATCTGCCAAATAATGTTAAACATTATCAATTGATTTATTTTTCGCGTGTTACTGGTTCGTAATGGAGAAGGAAAATTTTAGTGTCGTAATTAATGTGCTATCATATAATTCCAATAACTTTTAGAACTTTTAGTACTTTTTTAGTACAATGAGAAGATTTACTTCTGAACCACAACGGAATTAATACTCCTTGAAAAATCTCAAGGTTTATTACTTCGGCCAATACAATTGCACTTAAAAAAAGTCATACAAACAAAATCCAAAATAGATGTATAAATCGTTTGACATCGGAATCGGAAGCTAATGTTTAAGTTGCCTAGTTACTATTATTTTGGAATGTCACTCGATATTTGCTATAAATCGTGGCGAAAATTTCATATTTAAACAAAATCCAAAAGTTGTTTTTGCATTTTTTCAACCACTTTTTCCAATTTAATCACCATTTACTAATGAGGTTCTATAAAGGTGATCCTATAGTGATACCCTCTATATGTCATTTGTATTCAAGGAAAAACACTGTGAATAGCTAGTTTACTACACACACACACACACACACACACACACACATACACAAGTTAACAAACTATAAACAAACATATTGTACTATGTAAAAAAAAAAAGAAAAGTGGAACAGTCAGCTACATTCTTCAGAAAAGCAACCAAAACTTTATTGCGGATATTTTTATCTGCAATCAAATAATCTTACCCTCGTGTAGATACAAGCACACAGTAAATGTAAAACGATTTACAACCTTAGATAGCCAATGTAAATAGACGGTCATTTGTACAAACTGAATCAATAATTGTCTTAAAAAGCTCTCAAATATTATTCATTCAAAGAAAGGTAATGCTTGTAAATTCATAAAACAATGTTTAGATAAGAATGTTCCGAAAACACTTTAAAATATTTTGAAATAACTAACCGTTAGAAATAATCTATATACAATTACCTATTAATTATTCAGCATGCGTCAAATTAGAATATGGCAGTAAATCTTCGACCTTCGTTATAAAATTGGCACTTGGCACAAAAGAAATCATACCCTTCTGACCACCCTAAAACTTGTCTGTAACTTTTGATTTATGATTGGTTTTCCAAGACCTACATAAAGAAATTTTTTAAAATTTCTGTTTTACTTGTTAATATCTTACTAACTTGATATGAAAACCGACCTGCAAGAGACACAAAATTCATTATGTTTTAAAATTTTATAAAATATTGTATTTCGTAGTGTTGTTGGACATCGGTAGTGGCAGGACTGGATATGAAAATGTCTTGGGGCATTTTGGCATTGGAAAGAGAAATATAGCATGAAAGCGACTGCTTGACGTCTGCAGCAGAAACAATATACATAATTTAAGCACCGACCCAGCCATCAATGGACGTGTTATGGAAAATATGATCGGAAAACCCAAATAAATCTATTCCTAACTAACAGTACATTACTGATTAGAAACGTCAAAGCGATTCCATCGACACCACTTGATTCGGATCATAGATTAGCGGTCATTGGCAAAGTACTAATGACACCTCGAAGAAAGCCCACCAGACGAAAGAAAAGACTTTCACAGCAGGACTGAAGTCTGATAAGGACAAGGAAAATTTTGAAGAAAATCTCAAGAAAGAAATCACATCATTTACTATCTCTATATTCATTTACCGACATGAATATAGAGACTAAATGGAACAATATCAGAAATTCAATAATAAATGTGACTGACAACACTGCAGGTTTCCACTACACATCGACTAACAAAATGAAAAAGACGACGTGGGTGACAGGTGGACAGAAGCTTCAGATGGAAGAGTCTTCCGACAGTGGATGAAACATAGAATTCCAGATACTCGACAAACTTACGTCACAACTAGAAACGCTTGTAATCTAACAATAAAGAAGTGCACATCTGAAACATGGAAAATTTGGTGTGCAGACTCAGAGGCAGAATTAAGTGGTAACAAGAAACTCATTTATAAAATAACCAAATTATATTGCAGTGAACACCAAGAAAGGGTATTGAACATCAAAAAGAGTTTGACTAATGAACTCTTACAAGATCTTGAAGAAATTAACCCAGGATGAAGTACCTACTTTGGGAACCTGCTAAATCATACGAGTGAACAACAAGAAGATGAAGAACATCTAGCGTATTTGCACAGAGAAGACTCATCTGTATCTGTTGCTCCAGTAGATACATTTGAAGTTAATCCAATTGAAAGAGCAAAAATTGGCAAGTTGTGTGGCTGCGATATCATTCCCAATGAGGTCTACAAGGCCTGTGGCTCTACAATGATTACCCAACTCACACAGTTGTTCAACTCAGCTTAGTCATCAAGTAGAATACCAGCAGAATGGGGCAGAAGTATAATATGCCCCATTTGAGAATTATAGAGGAATCTCTCTATTCAACCACATTGCAAAAATTAGCGAGTCTGTGCTGGAAAAACGTCTGAAAGAATATGTTGAACCACTCCTTGGACCTTAGCAGCATGGTTTTAGAAATGATAAAAGCAAAACAGGCATGATCTTTGAATTGGGAAGGACAATAGGTGTAGACTGGGAATTTAACCAATCTATGTACATAGCTTTCCTGGGGCTAGAAAAAGCCTTCGACTGAATCCCACAAAAACAAAACTAGAAAGAAGCCAGAAAAGACTTGGACTATTAATTTGTGAACCTGACGAAAACGTTTGATGAGACATTAAATGAGGAATTAAAGTTATGCGTGAGGAAATCAGGTGTGGCAGAAAAGCACATAGAACCGATCTAGAACAAATATAAGAGAAGTGAAATGATGTAAAGTATGCAGCAGAGGTCACAGAATGCTTCAGGGTGAAGGTTGGGCTGCACGAGGGATCAGCTCTCAACCCTTTTTTATTTGCTTTAGTAACGGATGAAGGAATAAAGGAAGAAACAATATCGACTTTTGGTAATACTGATATACATGAGGAGACAAAGGAAGAAATAAAACAGAGCCTAGAGTGCTAAATGTATATGTTAGCAAGATGTGGTTTGAATGTAAGTTTATTAAATTAGACTATCTCTTCCCAAGTGGAAACAAATGATAAAGCAATCATAAAAATACCAAGAATGAAGGTAAACAGAGTAAAGAAGTCCAGAAATTAAGGGGGGATAATTGTGGTTGAGAGAAAGAGAGGGAGAAATTAAGAGAGGAATATAATCGGAGTGGAATGAATGGAGTAAGTTTCAGAAATAGTTTTTAATTAAAAAAAAATGTCAGTCAAGTGACAGTAGAGATATTTAGCATAGAAATGAGACCAGCGATAATGTGTGGACTTTAAGCTGTGGCAGTAACAGGGAAATACGAACCCGAGTTTGAGGTAGCTGACTTTAAACCCCCTTAGATTAGCAACAGAAGCGACGATAAGAGCAAGAGCGGAATTGTTAACATCAGATGGACATCACATGTAAGGATCGATAGAAATTAAATTTAGATGGGCTAAGAAAGACTATCAAAAGAAATAAAGGTTATGTGTAAAGAAGAGTGATAAACCTGCTCTTCCAGGAAAACGAAAAAACGGAGGTCAAAGGAGAGCTTAATCTACACTGTAAAAAAGAATACAAAGAACTGATAGCAACAAAAAGGAATGTTGTAGATAAAACGCAATGGAAACGTATCATCCGTTGTGGCAACTCCTGATGAAGAAAAATTGCTGACAGAAAAGGAAGAAGGAGTAACAGTAGAACAATTGGTATCTGCCATTGCTTGAATCATGTTGCAAGTCTTTTTTCTGTGTCAACTTTTTACACTATCTCGGTATTATCTTTGCTATCTAACCCTTAACATCTGCTGTATAAGATTAGCAACTTCTATTAATGCTATTCTGCTTTTGACTTCCAACTAAACAGTTATTAGATAGTACATTTACCTGACACCTCTAGTTTCATTATACCGTTTCCCCTTTATGCAAACAACAATCTTTTTCATTCTAGTATTGTACGTGTTTAGCCTGTAGGTCTCAAAAAATTTCTCTTATACAAATATCTTGGATTGAAACTTTTGATCCCATGTCAATAACATTTCTATTAAACTTTTACAATGTCAAGTAATTAAAGACCGCAAAATAGTTAGAAAACTCTCTCGCAAAATTGAAAAAGTTCAATTTTAAAAAAAATTGATAACTTTTTATGATGTAATCACGTGACTAAATTTAGTAATTTCAAAGTATTTTAACACTTTTTCTTCATATTATTGTTCTACAGTTTGGCCAGACTATAAAATAATTCTAGCGTGTCCATTAGGGCAGAAACCTGTATAGGTATAGGGCTGTATAAATCCTCTTTATAAATTCTTCTCAGATACTTGTTGGCTTCAAAGGTTTACTCAAGTTTTTTTAACTTGTTAGCACTACATATTTTTTAATGCTTAGCTGTCTTCTAAAAGTTATATCACTATCATATTTTATGCACAGGTATAAGCAAAAAGCTTTTTAATCCAGCTTCGATTTCAAATATTGATTTATTTTCCGCAAAATTTTTCATATTTGGACATTTTCATTTCAAAACAAATGATAATAAAAAAATAGTATAGAGGATACAAGTAATACTGTATAGATGTACAAGTTTTATACGCAAATGCGTATTTAGGTCAAATTTGTCAACTGATCAACCAAAAGACAGTTTGAGTCTCGAGTTAAAGAACAGATAAATCAAAGAGGATTCTTACAAAACTCTGAATTGAAACTGAAATATATAATAGTTATTTTTAGCAATAAAATAAATATTGACGAAGTAAAGTAAATTTGAAAACTCTAAATTTAGTAATATTAAGAGTTAAAATTATATTTTATTGCAGGTAATGTTATTGGTAGAAATTTGAAAAATGGCAAAAATTGAACTAAAGAGACCCTAGAAAAGCTTCTCTATTTTTTGTTTAAATTTATTTCAACTTTCATTTTTATGAAGGTCACCAACATACCTTTTGGTCCGCAGATTATAATTTTTCTTTTGTATTTTAGATAAAATATAGTCTGCATTATTCGCATTTTAAAAGCAATATCCAACAAACTTCTAACTGTATTACACACCTTGTAAAGAAGAGTTTTAACTTGAGACATCTGAAGAGAATCAAATTTGGTCCTTCACCCTTAGATATTTAGAAAATATCACTAAATTCAGGAAAACAAAGTACGAAAATGTTTTTCAAACTTAATTTTTCACAAACTATTATGCCCTGACAACCATTCACACCTCCAAGAGGGTTCAAATTATTAATTTGTTAATATACAGAACGAGAACAATTTTGGGGGGTCTTTTTCGCTAAGAGGACAGCAAGTACTCCTTTTTAAAAGCAGCTTAACAAAGTTTTAACTGCATAGTCAAAGTGGCTTTTACAACAACCCAAAAATAATTGTAAAAGTAATATAATATAGATAAAGAGGATTTCGAATGGTGTGAAAGTAAAAAATATGTCTACATCGACCTCGATTCAAACCAGTGCCTATAGTACATCATTTTTTCAATTTTCTTGCCCTCCATGTATGTTGAGATTAAAAGATTTGATATTGGAAAGGAACTGTCTTCCTGTAGGAGACTAAACCCTATGTGCTTGAATGGGATGAGATGTCCAGCGATAGGGACCAGGGTAAATACGGACTACTCAAGTAAAGGATAATTTTTCAAATGATCTAGATAAGAACCAATAGCTCAGACGATAGAGCATGTGGCTGTGACAGACATAGGCATTCGTTTGAATTCAGTGCGGTGCACACAAATTGTACTGTTTTCTAAACATAGCTGCCTCTATAAACCGTACATCTGCTGATAATTTCCAATCAAAGATGACTTCTTAAGAGGAGTTTCATAACTGTTGCTCATATTTTAGAAATCACCCAATATAGTGAATTCAAACCGAATACTGAACTGGATTTGAAGCCAATATCTACAGCTATCACCTCTATTAACTGTGTCAACTAAGTTTCATAGCTATATTCCTTAACTTTCTATTGTTTATACTATTCTTTCCCCAAAGCTCTATTTTTGGTGCTCTTGTTCTTATCTACGCAAACAAAGTTTAACCACCAGAGAATAATACCTTTCCTTCTAAACCAGGAGCAATTCCTGATTCTCTTGACAAGATTTTAGGTTGTTTAAATCTTGCAACTAGAGACTCGTAGGTTTTTGTTTCTTTGTGATATTGGCCATTTCTTTACAAAGACTTTCCCTTTTACTTTGTAAGGACTTTGCCTCTTAATTATGATCTTATAAATCTTATCTATTTGTAGCTTACTGTTGGTGATTTGTTAGCAGATATTGCTGTGGACCTTTTAGTTCGTTCCCCTTGGATTTGCATTCTCTTGCGAAAATGATCTGGAAAACTATAAAAAGGCGGAACAGTATCAGTGTTTTCATTTTTAATGTTTAAAGAAGATTGATTTGGCAGTGATCATACGACAATAAGTGGAAAGAAAGTGTCATTCACTTTTTACTTCAACAACCAACCATTTTTAAGTTCCTTGTTGTTGTAAGGACGTCTTGTGGAACACAAATATTTGACTCAAATTAACACAAAATGATATATGTTATACTATGTTTTTCAATCATGTAAATACTTATAGATAAAGTGAATAAACACAAGGGTGCATGCCATAAGTAAAGCAGTGAGTCCTTCATGGATAATCTGGCACTTTTCCATACATGTCAAATAGTTTTTGAAATGTCTCACATTGTTATTGCTAATTAGATAAAATGAAACAGACTCCAGATTGACCAAATATATTTATATTATCTTCTTCCATTGTGTATATACTTTTATTTTTACAATCTCTTGCAGCATGTGTAAACTATGGTAAGCCACTTCTCACTTGATATTTCATATTATAAGTACCGTAGTCTATTTCAAATAGCAAAATCATTTTCTTTGTAGTGCGCTGAAGATCATGTATAGATGGTAGGGAGGTGTGATTTTTTACCTAGAGATAGAAAAAAAGCAGTTGGGTTATTTCAGTATCCAGAAAAAAAAATTTTAAAACATGTAATTTCAACATATAAATGAAAATATATAGGAAGGTGAGGTATTAATCAGTAGTAATCTGTGAGTTTAATTGAAAACTACTCCTTGGTACAAAAGGGGATATCATGAAAAATCACCTTTGCCTTTTTTGTGCTTCAGCTCATTTTTTTGTAAACAGTGAAAGAAAATTTCTTTTAAAAATCAGTTTTATTATATAAGAAAATGTTTGAGTGTATCATCACATCTTACATGTCAGGTACGGAATGGAGGCTTGCTCAAAGGTGTTAATTCTTATAAAAATACTGTTCTATGTAAAAAATCAAGATAAATTTTGTGATTTTAACACAGCAATATTACTATGCAACGTACCAGGCCTTTCTTGCTTTCAGTTTGATTCAGAGGTTTGATAAGGTATTCAAGGTGCATTTTCATGAACTAGTATGTTACACAACAAAGACGCTGATAAATTTTCCGTATATTTGTCATCTATATATTTATCATATATTGGATTTGTAGGTTATCTAAGTCAATCTTCCGCAAAGAGAACGGTCACCAGGTATTGGGGTTGACGAGGATCATAATCGTAAAAATTTTAAAAACTGTCATAACAGCCTAAAATTAAGTGAAACTACAATATATTAACAAATTAGAATTAAAGATCTTTTCTAAAATTGGGACCTCGTTCTATTTTTAACTTGATTACTCGTACCCAGTCCTCAAATACATCTTTATAGGAAAGTCCTTAAAGTTAGCTATATAGCCTTTACAACTTTGTAAAAGTATACTTTCTGATGTCCTGAACACGATAAAAGGTGTTCCTTCTACGTACATGTAACCTTTGTGGTATTTTTAAACTGGCTCAATTCGTGTCAAGTTTTCAGAACAAGTTTAAGTGGGTTTAATGTTGTCCATGTGGTTCTCCTATAATGTAGTTGCAAGATAATGTTTTGGTCATCTCAGCTGAAAAATTGCATGTCAATTACAGTATTAAAATTGTTTTATTTCGTAAAGACTGTACTCTGAAATTCAAATTTAGCTACTGGGTGGTCCCGAAAAAGGGTCTATTGCACTTGAAAGAAGAATCTTAAACAGATGGACGAAAAATTACTAACGAAACGAGGAAAGGAAATTGACTTCACAGTGTTTTAATAATCGCATTCAGAGGACCTAGATATTCCCAAACAGCATTTTATGACTAAAACGTGAAAAAGAAAAGACAACTTAGTTATCATTTTCGATACTTTAAGTGGAAAACAAAGAATTGTTTTTCAGAGAACAAGTTAAAATATATGTAATATTTGTCAATCCTAAAGCAGTGAAATCTTGTTTGGCTGACAAGTGCAAATCAGAAAGAAAGGCATGCTGGATACACATGTCTAATTGGTTAAATCGCAACTTGCCGTAAATTTTAAGATCTCCCATTTTATGTAAGGTTAGGAAGATTGCAAGAACATGGGGCAAAGATGAGTTTGATACACGCTTGAGCAAAAATGCAATCTATCAAATGGGAAGTCTAAGTAAGTTTGACCCTAACACGAAAAAAGAAAGACTACAATTTATTTTACAGGACAGTGTTTCAGAGAGGTCAGTCAGCACCCAGTGGTCATACGAGAGACCAAATTTCAAAAAATACTGTTTATTTCTTTTGTGATGAAAACTGGGAAGGAAATCATGATATTGCATCAAGATTCTAACTAAACAAAAATGTAATAGACGCTGCAATCAAAACAGGCAATGAAAAGAATATGGCACAAAAACAACATATCATCAAAAAGGAAGGCATTTTAACGCTTTAAAGTTATGAAGCAGAANAAAACAAAGCTGAAAGAACTTTAGAGGACAGTGTTTCAGAGAGGTCAGTCAGAACCCATTGGTCAGACGAGAGATGATATTGCATCAAGCTTCTAAGTAAACAAAAATGTAATAGACGCTGCAATCAAAACAGGCAATGAAAAGAATATGGCACAAAAACAACATATCATCAAAAAGGAAGGCATTTTAACGCTTTAAAGTTATGAAGCAGAACTGGAACTTTTGATCTACAGATTGGTCCTTTATAATTTCTTATACTAAGGATGAATATGAAATCGAGACATATCTTTTGTAGTTAAGAAATTGTTTTTACAACGTAATGAGCACTACAGTCATAATCTATCAAATCTAATTCCCAGACACAGGATGCCATATTACTAACGATACCAGAACTGGAAGAGAAGAAAAAAGGTAGTGAACTTATTCTTGGCTTAGATCAAGATATTAACTGTGCTTTTGTTAAAACATCTTTGAAAACGGATGGCATGGCTCTCGCATGAGCTTTTTCCATAAAATGGAAAGCTATATTTGAATTGACTCTAATTATTCCAGAATCATTACTTTTATTCATTCTGATGACTTTTTAAGTTAAAAATTTAGAAATAATAACAATACTGCTGACATGTAAACTTAGAATTACTTTTGATTGCGTAATTAATTTGTTTTCCCTCTTTAAAATGTAGAGGTAGTTGAGAAATATCAAAGGCGCCTAAGAGAAAAAAAGCACTACTTTAAAAGGATGCTAAACTATAGTCCTATACTCAAATTTGCGTCCAAGTGTATCTTACAATCGCGTTTGGATCGTCCAGACTCTGTCGCACAAAGAATATGAAACCAGTCTCAGAGAAAAAATTAAGCTGTGTCACTAAAACTTGATCAAAATTGAAATTAGCTTTTTTCCCTTGATAATTGAAATCAACAAGCAAAGTCAGAAATAGAACAATCTGACATTCACAACACAGCGATTGTTTTGCTTTTATTTGATGATGCGACTGCAAAAGCTGTGAAAAAAGGTTATTGCGCAGTGCATATCCATATCCAAGTGCATAACTGTTTTGAAAAACAACTCCTGGTGTCACTGAAGCCCAATAGAAGCCCTCCGATAGCCAAGAAGCAAAAAAAATGATCTGGCAAGTCTACAACGATTTATAATTCATCCGTACAATATACAAGTTAACTGACTGATTTAACAAATGCAGAAGGCATCTTTTTACCTTAAAATTTTGACCCAATGATGTTGTACCACCCCAAAAAGATGCATCATGCATTGTATCAACACTCCTTAAAAAGCGTATTAACTAGGTAAGCACATTTTAATCCTTATTAACGTTTGCGGAATTTTTCTAATGTTCACTTGTCAACTGTAAAATATCTCTCTATTTTTGTTCTCCAGAGTTCGTCTTACAAATTAAAAGCAAAGATATAGAATGCATAAATAAGTAATATTAGCTTCTGCTTTCATATTATTCAATAAATTTACAAAACCGGTCGGATCTTAAGTAAGCTAATGGTAACCTTTATGATTATGTCATTTTTAGTGATCCATTGTAATTCCAGAGCAATATTTGGGGATAAAACTGCTAAGCACTACCTGGAATTAAAAATGACCAATGACAAATGGTCTCCTTGCTGGATGACAATTAAAGAAGTTTCAAAAGCATGAGTTTCAAATGAACCATTGGAAGCAAACATGGCTCTTGCAAGCCAGGGGTCTTCTCAGCAAGATATCAACTCCAGTGACCTTATCTACAATTCTCAGAACTTTGTAGTTGTATAGAAGAATACAAGTGTGATAAATAGGAAGCAGAAGGATATTACGATAGATATGTATAAATTTCTGATTATTTCATTAGAAGAAATCTATTTTTCCAAAGCACTAAGAAACTCGGCATGAATTCCCCTACTTAAAAAATAGCACATTGATTGCTATAAAGTAGCGAGGAGCTACTTTAATTTTTTCAGTACATCAAATTGTCCATTTTGCGCAAGTTTCATGGCTTTGAGAGTAATTTGTAAGCACATGGTCATAAGAACATGTTTTGAGGGCTGGGCACGACTACCCAAGTTTTAAAATGGCATAAGATAGCATTTTGCAGGAAAGGTCTGAAGCTATTTTGTAATGCGGTTGAATCCTTCAAAACTGATGAGAGAATGATAATCGAAACGTTTCACAATTATCGGTATTAAGTAATGTTTGGTTTCTTTATTATATCTCTGACTACGTTTTAAGAAAAACCCTTCGGGAAATCAAATGCTCTTTTCATGATCATTTACTTTTCGAGTACAAAACTGTTGCCTTATTTCATGTAGATGCATTGGTAACTTACTTGTACTTTTCTCAGCTGTGTGCAAGGTTGTTGAATGCGTTGGCAAGGTTACCAGAATTAGATTGCCTGAATGATAAATTTTCCCAGTGAAACAGAAACTCAAATAGTAACAGCCTTTAAATCACAAGAAACGACTTTTCAACTGTCACTCTAGGGTCAGTCCTATTATTTATTAAAATTTTAGAGATGACCACATCACAGTTTTGATTGTTAAGAATTATTTAGCCTTGGTTCACTATTTAGGAGGGTTTACACATAGGTAATATCGAAAAACACCCAAACGTTTAGAAGATACAAAATCACAAAAAAACGATCTCTTTTCATACTGAACCACCCCTACCCCCACCCCTTAAAAAATCTTGTAATGAAGAAGCCTTAATAAAAATTTCAATCTTTAGTATCGTTTGTGGATCAGTTTATCGTATTTCCTAAATCCACTTCAGATTTTTTTTTGAGGGGATTGGGGAGGGTTTGTTGTTGTTGTTGTTTTTAATCGTTAAGAATCATACACGGTATACTGCCACTATGTGTCATTCAATATTCTACTCTGGGTCATTTATTTGGTTGAAATTGTCATAGTAAAATTTAAAAAGAGTGATATTTGTCGGAAACCATCACCTTGACGTCAAAGATAAGCATGCCGAGCCTTGTTGGGGTATTAAATAGAGCTGCAGTGGGTACTGTCTACCACACATTACCCTCATGGGAGAGGTGCGGTGGCACTAAAACCATTTTTTTAATTGAGATATCATGTCTAGAAGCGTTGCCAAGCAACGCTAAAATGGGTAACGCTCCTCTTCATGAGAGAGAGACGTTATCTCTCTAAAGCCCAACCTGCTTGTACAAGGTCTTCAGATTAAGTATTTTTTTACCTTTGTTAAAATGTCAGCTATTATGACATGTAGCATTCCTAATTATCTGCATAAAATTATCATTCATAGATTTTTACAAAAATAAATGTATATGAGATAATGTAATTTACATGAGCAAATAAGATAAAATAAAATCCGTTGGTATAAAGCTCAGTTTTTATTTTTTTAAATATTCTGGATACAAAATATCATTTAAAAAAACGCTTCGTGTTACGAAAACATAAATACCACAACCAATATTACGTTTATTTTCCCTAAAACTTTTTCGCTGGCACTCAGCTGGACCAAGGCTTCAAAATATGACACACATAAGGTGGGTTTTTTATTAATATAGAAAACATAGATTTCTCTGTGATCCAGGAAGCCCACTATTATTCGTAATTAGCTAAGAAAGACAATTAGAATTGAAGAAAGCCATGCACTGTCTAAAACAATTGAACACCACAAACAAATTTTTTTATTCTACAAGGAGGAGGTGATGAAAGTTGTCTGCAATGTTCCAAGTAGATCTTGGTTCAACACTATCACCTGTATTGATGCAATTGTTCCTTCATATGTTTAAAAATCATTTATTTCCTACATGTTTCTTTGTAATACTTTTTTCTAATTCTGAATTTGTATTATTGAATGGTATTGACAAAAGAGGAGCCGTGGCTTAATGGTTAGTGCAACTGCACAGTAATCAAGAGTTCCGGGTTCGATTCCCCGAGCTGTCGAGGAGAATTTGGAACTTTACAAAGAAAAAAACCATTGGTTGGCGTCAGGAAGGGCATCCGGCCAAGAAATTCCTCACTGCCAAATCCAAAGTCCACCTGAAGGGCACCGTCTGAGCCCCAATTGCTGGGGGAAAATGACGTTAAAACTAAAAAAAAAAAAAAAAATTGACAAAAGTCCTTTGAAACCAAAGCCAGCAAATTTTTTTTTCTGCATTTTGGTTCAGAAGTTGCAACAATTTTTTCAATTATATTTTGTAACTTGATAAAATTATTTCCAGTTCTTTACCCACCACTAAATGGATTTAATGTTTTTCGAAACATGAAAGAGAGTAAATGCTTCGTGTTTTCTGCGGTTTATCCTTTATAATTCAAACAGTCATTTGAAAAATATTTCCAGTTTTTTCAGGGTTATTTTCATGTTCACCTTGAGCATTATATCTGTTTACTAAATAAAATGTACTTATTGTTCCAAGATCTCCAGTCTTTTAATTGAGAGTAAATAAGAATTATTGCTTTCTATGGGAGAAATATGATTTATTTGTGAGACTAAGTAGGGTATTTAGAAACGTTTCGCTGTTATCGTTTCGTTGCCTTTCCGTATCATTTTTTCTGAAAATGTACGGTAATATATTCCACCTCTTCAAATCTGCAGTCGTATTTTACAACCAACAATTTTAGTTTTCAAAGATTGAAACAACAGTGGGAGGAAAACAAGCCGCTACCTAGATTTTCTTATCAACTGAATTAAGTCATTAGGAGCTGTGAACAAGCTGTTAACCCACAGTTAGCTAACTGTGTCTTGTTTAGGTAATGAATCTTATAGAATTTTTAAAAATTATTTGTATTCATGCCACGTGCTCAGGATAAGTTTCAATAACAGCCTTTATGAAGCCAAACCCTAATATTTTAAAAGTTACTTTCGAATATTAAAACTTTGTTGATTTGCAGGTGTGTTATTTTGGCAAGCTCTATCATTTTTAGTGCTTTCTACAGCATTAAGTTTTAAAAAAATAATATTTTAGATAAATTTCAATAAAAGACACTAAGTTAAATTATATACCAATAGTAACTGTACATGTGTGAAACAACGTTGCGTTTTTGTACAATCAGCTTTTATTTAACTGAGGAACGTTTCAAAAAAAATCTTTTGTCCTTATTTCAATTTTCTCTTCAACGTCTTAGTTTAAAAACGTAATAATACTTTGACTTTTCGATTATTTTTTTCATAAACGTCTTTAAATCCATCATTTTGTAATTATTTTCAAGAAAATGAAAAATTATATTGAAAAGGGCAACCCATGTAAGGAAAGAAAGGATTATTTCTTGAAAAAAATTATTATTTATAGTAGCTCGATGTATTTTCTTAGGATAACAGAAGTTTTTCATAACAAAAGTTTGAATTTTTTTTTAGGCTTTTAACGTTTTAAGAGAAGGAAATGGACTGGTTTTGAAAGTATGTTGTAGAATACGACCTTGGTTAAAACTATAAAAACCATGAGGTTCGCATATACAATGATTAAATACATCAAACAATAGTCTCAACCCACAAAACTTTAATTACTCTTGGCTGAGTGTGTGAGTAATTCTATTAGCTTGGAGCCATCAAAAGGCAATACTGCTCCTGACCTGGAAGCAAGAGTTCCTGACAACCTTTTTCTCTAAACCGAAGTTACATAGAAAATACATAAAAATTATACCGATACTTTCACATTAAATATTCTGCTTATGTATTCCACCAGCCACTTTTGTATTTTCCTTTATGATCTTCTATCGTCTTAAAGTACATGTTTACAAGCTCTAACTTTCTCCTTTTTGCAAAATCCTCCAGTATCAATCTTTCTGCGTTCCTCTTTCCTTTGCCATACCTTCCCATCACTTTGTCAATTCCTTCATTTTCTTTACAAACGCATCACCTATACGATGTTCAGTATCACTTTTTCTGTCTTCAGTTTCGTACTCATTACTCTGACTGAGATCCATATTTCTTCTAAAATACCTTCTGAAAGCTCCTACTTCAATATTATCCCAACAGCATTTTTTCTACATCCACTTCATGATAGAATAATATGTTCTAAACTGCAACCACGTGAAGCACATTTACTTTTCTCCCCTCTACCATGATTGCAACATCTTTTCAGTTTCCAGTAAATGTTCCAACATTTAAGATACCAATCCTAAATTATCTATATTCTAATTTTCGTTCTCTCTTTCTTTTCTGACGCTTCCTTTCTTTCCTTTCGCTGCTTCATCTTCCCTTTCTTCCTGGTAGCAGCATATTTTCCACAGGTAAGAAAGATAACAAAATGCTTTTATAGATAAGTGTGTTTGGAGCCAGCTCCCGATGACAGTATGGACAATGCCTCTAAAGACAATAGAGAAAAGAAAGTAGCTGCTTGTCTCCGACATGGTTGGTGTAAACACAAGGAGGCGACCTGCCCATGGAAATAAGGAGAAGTTGACCAGAGTATCAGAAGGATGGATAGTCTGCCTGGCCAGTAGAATAGTACAGCGTACACGGAGAGAGGAACAGCTACGACTGTGCTGGGAATAACTTCGAGGAAGCAAAAAAAATACCAAATAGAGAAACATTGTGGTGAAAGAAAAAAACAACAGAACATAAAAGAAAGGGGCAAAATAGGCATGGCATACAATTAATGATGAAGCCAAAAGAGTAATGTACACAAAGAAAAGGAACAACCAAAAAAGTCAGTTACAAAGGCAAAGGACTGTTCTTCTGAAGAGCTGCATGAGAGAACAAAAGCAAAAAGTGGTTGAAAGGAATTCCACAAGCCAGGTAAACATTAAGACAGAGCAAATAGATATATATATATATATATATATGTTTTCAGGTAAAACTGTTGCATGTGGAGGAACAAATAAAAAAGTAGAGCAGAGCCCAGAGTCCTGGAGGCATACTTTAGAGTGATGAGGTCTGAAAGTAGGTATCCAAACCTAAATGGATACAGGAATGAAGAAATAGTGAAGATACACATGGTGAACGTAATCAGAGGAAAGCAGTTGTGGGATTTAGCTTAAATCAGGAGAATGGTGCCTGTGGGATAGGAATGAAGAAATGAATACTAGTTGATTTCAATGAATTAAGAAATGTTTCTAAATATATTAGATTATTGACTCTTACCAGTTTGAGAAAAAATAAAATCACATAGCGCAGCGATAAGACCATCAATAATCTATAAATTCAAAAAGATGGCAATGATAAAGAAGCAGGAACCAGAGTTGGAGGTAACTAACTTAAAATGCTTATATTTGCAATAGAAGCGCGAGTAAGTACAATACCAGAAATGAAAACAACATATAGACACCAATGTCGCACCCGATAGAAGTAAAAATAAGAAGAGTTAGGCAAGTCTGGTTTAGGCATGTTAGAAGAAGAAATAAAGAGTTTTTGTGACATAAAATGATGGAAATGACCTTCTAGGTTTTTAAAGGGAGAAAATCCAAAGAAGAGGTTGACAAACACTGCAAGGGTTGAAGGTGTGCAAACAACAGTGTGCATCGAACTGCATTTTCTGAAGTGGCAACCCCCAATAAAAGAAGAATGCTGAAGAATATGTGGAAAAGAAATAAAAAGAAAAATGCTGAAGAATATGTGGAAAAGAAATAAAAAGAAAAATGCTGAAGAATATGTGGAAAAGAAATAAAAAGAAAAATGCTGAAGAATATGTGGAAAAGAAATAAAAAGAAAAATGCTGAAGAATATGTGGAAAAGAAATAAAAAGAAAAATGCTGAAGAATATGTGGAAAAGAAGTAAAAAGAAGAAAAAGAATGTATAAAAAATATCAAATTTAATAAACCAAAACTGTCAAACACAATAGTTTCTTAAAAGAGTCAAGACGGTCTGATATAGTGATACACAGACAATAGGTTTAAAACTGGATGGTGTTTACACCAGACTTGTAAAATCTGCAACCACTTGAAGGATAAACAGTCACCTGTAAAGTGCTTTAGTGAAGAAGCACACAAGAGATGGTCTACAAAATCAAAATTCTATTTTCTAAACCATCTCTTGTGTGGGACATACTCAACACTCGGATGCATCCCGCAAATGTATTTTGATACCATTCAATGCAATTAAAGAATGACATTTAAGATTTCTCCTAAAAGTATACAAAATAAAGAAGAAGAATGAATAACACATACCGATAAAGGCTGTTACACTATTTAGGTAGGAAAGTAAGTGAATACAGTTTGTTAGCTTTTTTAAGACGTTTAATTGACTTAACAACAGTGTAACTCAAAACTCAATGACTGTGATTTCCATAGTTGTTCTGAGCAAACTAACAAATCAACGAAATTGAACTTAGTTGATCTGAGAGAAAAAATGCAAGACACCGTAACAACTAAAGAGCCAATTAAACGATTTAAATAGTTAAAAATTGTTCCAGTCCAAATATACTGGATTCATTATGCATAATACAACTCATAATTGCTAAATTTGACAAATACTAAAAATGAGTGACCTTTAACGTCTTTACGAGAGTATTAAAATAATTTTTTCTTTGTAAATTCTGTCAATAATAAAGTAGAAGCGCTATTTGCTACATAATATGCAGCTTTAAGCAAATATTTTGATAGCATGCTTGTACAATAAAGATATCTTATTCACATATATCTAGATCTATTTATCATACTAAATAATTGACAGTACCCAGCTACATTTTGCCCTTGCAATCTTTTTACCTGGACATTGTACACAAATGTTAAAATTTCACATACCACGAGAATGATCAAAAGTACCAGGAATGGTTGAATATTCCTCAAAAAAGTTGTGAAAAACTTCAATTCATTCAAGTTTCGGACCAAGCAGTGAACGTCAGGATATTCTTAACGTCTGTTAAAACAAGAAATATTAAATACAACCTTAAAAACTCTTTTACTGCAAAAGCAGAGTATTTCAGTAGAGATATTTAAATCAATTTAGTTAGCATTAAGAGTAACAACATTATATAGAAATACTAAATACCTTTTGAAATCGGTGTTTCTTTACTTACTTTCAAGATAACTGTCAATACATCTAAAGATAGCATCGAAGTATTGTATCTATATGTTATAAGAAAGTGACTGCTAATGTAACGACTGGGTTCTGACAATTATAATTATAAAGACTGTGATAATTATATTAACATTATCAATGTCAAGAGTATGAAAGAATTATTAGCCTTTAAAAAGTAAAAGGAAGTATTACATTCTTATAATATTATATTGTATTTCATGTTATTTAAATGTGTATTTCTGACAAAGCCCTACCGAAGTAGGATTCATACACAAAATATTGTTTGTATCAGTATGAGACAATAAATACTATTATCAGCTATTATAGTCTGATAAGCAATATATGGTTGCAGTGAAGAGACATAACTTTCTTAAAAAGTGGAACTCGTTTAAGGTTGAGAATAAAATGCCGACCTTCCTTCTACAGCTCTTTGGAAAATTATAATTAAAAAATTATTTTATGTGTTATTTAATAGAAGTAAAAATGAGCCCTTTCTTTTGTCTTAAACATAAACATAAGAGTCACTTTTTTTAACTGATACATGGTTTTCCAGGGGTCTTCTCTGTTTTTCTGCTGATCAAAGTGCTCTTTATTCAGAGTCGACTGTCTTCAGGTTATACCACAGTTTAATAAAGACTGACTCCTGGTTATGGCATAATAAAATCTTATCTATCTCCGTCTGTCTATCCACAGTTCTTGATTCAATAAACTGTCACTAGTTCCTGGCTTTTTAAAAGTACTGCAACTTTATCCGGGTCAGGTACATTATACAATGTACGTCCTCCTAAGATTGTCTCCTTCAAGTCTTGAAAAGACCAGCTAAATACTCATTTTTCTGACAAGCTAGATTTCCAGCTATATATGACTCCTTCATAATAATTAATATCCTTACAATAAACCTCTATATGTTTTTAGTAACAATCATTTTAACTCTCCAAAGGAAGCATACTTTCCTTTGAGTAAAAGAGACATAAAGCCGGAACTACGTTTCCTCAAACTAATATATATCCTGTATAATAAGATGCCAAAACTTTCGCAAATAAGACAATGGCTACATTCTTTTACTCTTAGAAATCATTAAAAATTTTTGTGTATACTATACATTAAAACAATAGTAATATTTATTTTTTTGCAGTTAAACTAAAAGTTCCATTTGATATTAACACTCCATAACACTCCACTGTATAACTACTTCATTATACCCATATGCTAATAAATGTACTTGGCTACAGCAGGAAATCGATACTAAAAAATCAATGCATTATTCATTAAGAATTAGTCTTAGAATTCATCAGATCAAGTTTTATTTGCTACTGGTACCATATAAGCCAATACTACCTGCTGCAAGCTCGAGTAGTCCTCAACTAAACCCGCTGCCCCCTCCTTATTTTTGTAGGTTAACTACCAACTCAACAGATATTAGAAAAGACCTGACAAAAGATGGATAAGTTTTGACAAGGCATCATTCAGGTAGCTACAGATAGTGCTTCAAAATAATATCTTGACGTCAAGAAATATCTAACTATACAGATTTGCTTCAAAGTCTACATGGATCTATTGTCAGCATTTAGTGGTAGATATTACACTAGGACGTCCCTCAGAAGAGAGGTGTTAAGGATCTTACTTGCATATCAGGAACAGAAAGACTCATTGTTGGATACCGTAAAAGGATTTTTTTAACAGAATAACAGGATGCAATTAATAATAGAGAGGTGATGGCGGATTTACGAATGCCATATACAGTCAATACAATAATTGCCTGTAGTATGAATGTTCATAACATGTAAATTGTTCAAAAAAAGTTTTACTAATAATTTTTTGTCGCACAACAAAATTAATAATATAGCAATGCCACGAGTTAACCAAACAATTTCATAATTTTCTTTTGAAATATAACATTTAAATGGAACTAGCTATATCTGTGCTTTTTAAAGAGGGCTTTGTGATCAAATGGATCAGTGGATAACCAGCAGTTTTCGTGCAGTATTTTTAGTTTACACATACGTCCTTGAACTTTGTACAAATTTTTAAGTGCTATCTGAGGATCTCAACAGGGATAAAAAGATATACAAAGGTATAACGATCTTTTCCGTAGACCTCAGAATCCATAATTTTAATGTAATTTAGGTCTTCTGTTTGATGCTCTTAGTAAATTGTCTGTGCTGTCACTAATATTCTAGAAAGGTATTATAACTTTGTCTAAACCTGAAGCGCAGCTAAGTAACACTGTTAGAGTTCTTTAAAAAAATTAACGATCTTCTCTGTGAAGAACAAATGGATCCTTTGGAGGCAGTCTTAAAGATGATATATCTTGGTGTTCAGTTAGTTTTAAATCTAAAGGTGAAATCTATTTATTCATGTCCGTTTTTTCATAACCTTTGTATATAACCTAAAGGGGCGTATGGGTTGAACCACAGTACAGAGTTGCTTGAAGACAGTGAAATAATAGATCACTCTATGTGATCTGAAAGTTTGAATAACTTGCCATATCAAGAGCAACAGATTCGTCGTTTGTGGTAAAGGTTTTCTCTTCCTGAGAAGAATCCAACTTATGAAATGATAGACACGATGGATGATTACAGAGACCCAGAAATGTTAACGAATATAGTTTCTGCTGTAAAAGACTTGTAGTATTGCTGAATGTAGGCAAGGCTTCAGTTTTATGAATAATATCTTGTGAGAGTTGCTGTCCATTCTGATGATTGTGGAGATTTTAACCATTTGTAGCTTACAGCAGTTACCAAAGAAAACAATACAGAAACTAAATGTGTGAACATGGCTATAACTTTACTTGCAATAACTTTTTGGATCCGAATAAACTGAATGAGCAATATTGTTTTTCAATGATGGCAAAGAAGCATTGTACAAATATTTTCTTGCTACTGAATTCTATTTTTCAGCTCTATACATTCTAGCTTTGCCTTATGGTAATTAATAGCTCATTTGTATAATTTATATGAATATTTTTATTTCAATTACCTATTACTCAAAGAGATGTAGAATATGAAACATTGAAAGGTACAAAAGTATTTGATATCCCTAACGGACAAGGAAACGAAATATTATTTTTTCTTTTAGCTTGTGAGTTATCCTTCCGTTTTACCACTACGTTCCAAACAATCTAATGAATGAAGTTAGATATGGAGTAGAATGGCTGGCAAACGTGGATTAGTAAAGGGATATAAAAGGAAAATTCAAGTAGATTGGCTTTTAACCAGCTGGGTTAACCCAAGTTAAGGTTAACAACAAGTTGACCAAGCCCATTGCGGAAACAACCACATAACAAAACTTCTAGTATACAGCATTGAAAGCATTGGAATAGATGGTTGTGTGTAAATTACAGCAATGTTTGATGCCTGACACCATGTTATGTAGATTTATGCCTCAAAAGGGTTTGTTTGATAGTATTTTTCTACCAAACCAAATGTAAAACTCCTAAAAATTACTAGAAAGTTTGCAAAAGTACCAGGTAGAATTGGAAAATATGTGAGTGAAGGTTAATGTCAAGAAAACAAGACCTATGGTTACAAATGATAATGATTACATATCTCACACAAACACTCAAAATAAAGAAGAATTGAATTAAGGGAAGAAATTTCTCTGCCTTGGATTAATTATGTACCGAGAAAACGAGTGCACAAATGATATAAAATGAAGGGTAAATGCAGTATGGCAATAATGTTGATAATTGTTTATGATGGATGACTATTTATAAAAGCCTCCTATATAGACCTATGGTGTTACTATAAAAACAGTGTAAATGTCCAGAGTGTATGTTGAATATTCAAAGAGAATTTTAAACTGGCATTAAAGAGAAAATAATTGCGAGCCCGTAGTGGNCTAAAAAACAAGTTGACCAAGCCCATTGCGGAAACAACCACATAACAAAACTTCTAGTATACAGCATTGAAAGCATTGGAATAGATGGTTGTGTGTAAATTACAGCAATGTTTGATGCCTGACACCATGTTATGTAGATTTATGCCTCAAAAGGGTTTGTTTGATAGTATTTTTCTACCAAACCAAATGTAAAACTCCTAAAAATTACTAGAAAGTTTGCAAAAGTACCAGGTAGAATTGGAAAATATGTGAGTGAAGGTTAATGTCAAGAAAATAAGACCTATGGTTGCAAATGATAATGATTACATATCTCACACAAACACTCAAAATAAAGAAGAATTGAATTAAGGGAAGAAATTTCTCTGCCTTGGATTAATTATGTACCGAGAAAACGAGTGCACAAATGATATAAAATGAAGGGTAAATGCAGTATGGCAATAATGTTGATAATTGTTTATGATGGATGATTATTTATAAAAGCCTCCTATATAGACCTATGGTGTTACTATAAAAACAGTGTAAATGTCCAGAGTGTATGTTGAATATTCAAAGAGAATTTTAAACAGCCATTAAAGAGAAAATAATTGCGAGCCCGTAGTGGGGCAACAGGAAATTTTTTCAACGAGAATAGCCAGTGAAGCTCCCAGAACAACGCTGAGTAATAAGGCTTAGAGGTAAGATGAGAAGTAGAAATGAAAATAGGCATGACATGGCATATACATAGCAACTAGATATTTATATATATATATATATATATATATATTTATATATAAAAGATATAATAAGTTGGAAGGAATCAAATAACTACACTATCCATTTCGACAAGCCTGTTTCGTGATTTTACTCACTCGTCAGGAAATGTACATTCCCTGACGAGTGATATATATGTATGTAGTTTCTGTTGTCTGTGTTCCTTCAAAACCCATAAATCGATTTATTTTGATCAGTGTTGATCAAAATTTTAACCACCGAAGATTTGTTACCTCTACCTTTGTTTTCATTATTTTTTTAATAGAAAACCTCTTAACTGTCTTATTTTTAAGTAACATATTTAATTAGAATTTGTCCCTGCCAGTGCAAGTATTAAGACTTAACCAAGGATTGATATTGGGTAAAGGATTTCTTTCGACAATTTCTAGCCATTTAGGATTTTCTATTTATTTAATTTTTCTGTTTTGGTCTTTGATTTTTGTACGTCATTTGTAAATTAAAGAAATAAAAAAAATGACCAGTTGAAGCACGCAACTAATTTGTTATCCTCGTCAGTTATTTGATTGGTAATTTTCATATAGGTTCAGCAGATAGAAATCCAGAGATATTTTTGCTCTCACTCTTTACAGTTTTAAAAGGTTTGTAGTTATGAATTTGTCAAACAGAGTAACAAGATAATAACAATTGGATCGTATAAATAATTTTAAACTTGGAAAAATAATATTTTAAAGTCATATTGTGGATTAAAGCCGAACCAGTTTGGAAAGACAAAGCTTATATGTCAACAGAAATTACGATTAAGCAGAAAATGTAAAAGCAAAAAAAGCTGTAAAGATAAAAGAAGATTGAAGAGATAAGCCCATCCCAACGGATTCAGCTTATCTCTGCAATAAAAAGGGAATAAGACATATTTATGAACTGTGAAGATCACTTCATAACCAGGTCTTATTCCGCTTTCAGCAAATCCACATGTTTTTGTTTAATAGTAATTCACTTCACTTACTAATTTATGTACCTTGCCAATGTGGAAGATTAGTTATACATTAAATTTTATATTTCAAATTTTACATAAGACAAATATTAGCGAAAAAAGACATCTTGGTCACTATAAACAATAAATATTATATTTAGCAATGTTTGATTCTTAATCTACCTCTTTAAGCTATCGCAAGTTTTCTAAAATAGTTTAAAAATAAGCGTTTTATACTGTTAAAAAAACCTTTCAACAACTTTATTATAAGAAATAAAAAGTTACATAGCAACATTGGATATAGTGTCTAGCTGGACTTCAAGAAGTACTGAAATGTCCTAACGTGAAAATTGGATTTTAAGACTTTGTAAGCACTCTGCTGCAGGTGTAATGAAACAAGTCAAGGTTTTTTAGCTATAAATACTTTAGACAATTGACCATTTGTGTTTATTCTCTTGCAGCTCCTCTTGGGTTGCATTTTCAATTCAACCATTATAATAGAATACAGAAGATCTTAAACAAAGTTTGATCTTTAAACATAGTGGCAACATATTTTGTTTTCTTGTTAAGAACCTACAATCTACATAAACCCACTAAGTGTATGCAGCTGTGCAGAAAAGACAAAAAATTAGCAAAGCCAAGAGATAAGAGTTGACCTTAGACTTAAAAACATTGAAGTTATATGAAGTAGGAAAGCATTCAGGACCAAAAGAGTTCCACAACTAAATCGTTTAATGTACAAAAATTACATTAGTAGAAAGATGTCTTTACGAGGAGCAATACCTGCATAAGGATGCAAACATTAAGAGAAACAAATCACACAAGATTCAGGAAACTGAGTTGTTAGTAGCAATAAAAGCACATATGAAGACCTCCCCAGATAATACCTGTAGAAAAGATTAAACCAAGCCCCATATTGCCAATGGGACACAGGTTGAGGAGCAGCAGCAACATTTCCCTGCACTTGATCAAAGATATCAAGATAAGAAGAGTTAGCACCTTTCAAGATATGGCACTAGTACTTTATACAAAAATAGATAGCAGATTTATAAAGCTACGAAATGGTCTCAGGCGTAATTTCTCTATAGGACAGTAAAAATAATCAACCTTTTCAGAAGCAGACATCTAATGGACTATATAAGAGCCCTATGAAAGATCTTAAACAAATAACAGAATAAACATCTTCAGTGATGAACATTCCTCAAGAGGAGATGCAACCTCGTCAAGTATTTCGTAAATACTAAAGGAAGAAAAAAAATCAGCTTTCTATTGAATTATATTCGTTGTGTTTTTGCAGCTTTGAAAGAGAGCTGCCATTTCTTTATCAATTCTCTGACAATCTAAAAGTCAGACTTGGAATACTCTGCACGTTTGACGTCTTTCTGTTTAATTCCATTGTGGCAAATCCAAGAGAAAGAAGTAGTGTCATCAGTAAAGATGTCGATGAACTTAAGCAAGCTATCAGGTAGGCCATTAACGTAAAGAAGGAACAGTTTGAACAAGGAGAGAAGCTTAAAGAATGCCAGTTTTGATGGAATACACATTATATGTACTTTCATCCAGTATTGGAGGTATTTTACTATGTGATAGAAGGATCAAATGATACCTATGTTTCCACAAATACCATAACAAAAAAACGTATGAAGCAGGCAAGCCTGTCACACCTTATCAATTACCTTATAGAAATCTTGAGCTATATTTTATCTTTCGCCGAAATTATCGATGAAACTATAAATGGGGTCTGTGATTATTGTCCGACGATCACTAGTGAAGTGAGTGGATCCTCTAAATTTGTGCTGAAAGTCAGCATAGCATACATTTTGTTAATAATTTCGTGCAAGGATCTTACTAACCATAGAAGAAACATTAAGAGGTCAATATTTACAGGAATCAATTGTATTACCTGCATTTTTGAGGACATAGACAACACCAAAAATCTTCTAGGGATGTGGAAAACAAGATCCCGGCAAACAATGGTTACAAGGTTTAGACAACAAAACAAATAGCTCAGAAGCACAGTCTTTCAAGACAACTACCCCAGTCGAATCTAGACCAACCGTTTTAGACTTAGCAAACCCAGAAATAATCTCTGCTAGCAATGTAAGATTTATGATAACCAAAAGTCTGATCAGTTTGGGTAAGAAACTTTAAAAATGAAGTACCAATGTAGAAAAATTGGTAAAAAATAATCTACCTAAAAGATCAACTTTTTACCTAGAGGGCATAGAAAACCGAATACCATCAAAATTTTTCAAAAACCACTGACGTCCTTCCCATAATTTAATACACTGTTGCAAATCTTCAAGAAATCTCAAGTTTCTAGTATTTTGAAAGAAAGAAATTCACAACTTTCCTCGGGAGATATAAAATCAGGAATCACCTTTTTATAAGCATTGCTACCCTTTTTAGAAAAAAGCCCCAAGAGATTGATCAGTTTTATTAAGGCAGAAGGAGGAGGCAGAAAACACTGTTATGAGCAATAGTAGAAGAACAATGAGGATTTGACCATGGAAGAGAATGAAATTACAGCTAGGTACAATGGCTTCAGTTCCAACTAACTTTTCGAGGGGAGGGCTGTCAGTCCAATGAGTATTTAAGGCACCAAGTACAAATATGCTAGCAGGATGATGCCTTTTCAGAGCCTCATCAAAGGAGTCTGATACTGTCATTATAACTGAAAAAGAGTCAAAAGAGGGAAATGTTTACAAGGAAAATAAGTAACAAGTACTTTGAAGAAAACAAATCCAGTTCCATAAAAGCGTTATCTTTGTATTTACTGTTTGTAAATCTAACAGCTGAGAGGTCCTATCGACCATAGATAGAAAGATCAAGAGGTTGAGTTTTCCAGTCGAAACAAAAGTAGTCAGCCGTCAACATGAAAATTGTCTTCACTAAGAGTGTCATTGTGGTTGCATCACAAAGCTCAAGAATATAGGAAGAGTAAAATGAAGGAAAGTTTTTACCAAAGAAAAACTGGAACCGGAAAATCCTGACTTTTCTGAAAATTAAGGAAAGGGTATTTTTTGAGGATAACTTGTCTTTTCAAGTTTGTATAGAGCTCGTACCACCACAACTCGAATTTTACTTCTCAGATATGGAGCCAATCTTGGGTACTGAAATTCGTAGCAGCCCCTAACTGGGTACTAAGGGTTATTCGTTTGATTGAAATTGTCATAAAAATAAAAATACAAATAGTTGTGTAAAATCATCAAGCAGACCATCAGCAGGTCGACTAATTGAGGTCTTTGACAATAAGGATTGCATTGAAATGAATAACAGTAGACAATGTCTGCCACATGCACCGTCTTCACTTTAAACAAGCTGTAAACAAGTATAATTATATTAAATTTTAGACAGAAAAATCTTTATGAGTTTAGTACCAAATTATACCTTGTTCTAATAGTGATTTTATCATTTTTCTCATTAAATGTTGCTACCTTTGTGTTGCCGTCTGTTTGATATACAAAAAAATTTATCTTGATCCGTCCCTTGCATGGAAAAAAGTGTTTACAGTGTAAGACAAAAGGGTGTAACATTAAAAATTTGCTTTCTTATTTCTAAAGAAACCGATACAGTTTCTAATAACTTGTCCTAAAGCAAGTAAAACGAAGAGAAAAAATAATAAAATTATTTCCTACATCCTCACACTTGTCCAAGAAATTAACATACAATTCTTTAAATAAATGTATTGATATTTAGAGTATTATTGACTTTAAACTTGCTAGATAGTTAAGAAAACCTTGGTAGACCTCAGAGACGAAACAAACTGAATTTTCAGTAAACCTGTAAGGGTATAATAGTCTTTTTCCATTAACTTTTAAACGAACCCACAAAAGTTTACTAATTAGATAGATGAAATACGCAGTGCTTAGGGCATTGTACTATAGGTCTGTAAATATCAAAATTAAATGAACTTTTTGAAAAGGATATTGTTACTGGTAAGTCATTCTGATATAGTATTTACTGCTGTTCGACAGTCTGCGGCTTAAATATGCCTTGGTGGTTTGAGACAATTTTTAGCTTTCTTTACTATGAAAAATAAACAAGATAATGTTTAGACTTTATTCAGGGTGGTAAAAACAAATTTAAACTTAGAACACTGCAGGACATAAGCGTATTAAAATAAACTTCTTCATAATAAATTGTTGCATGAGATGACAGTATTCATCTAGCTTAATTGATCTATTAAAGCTTTATTCCCTGCATTTCTGATATACTCATAGAGGTTTTTAATTAGAGACTTTCATAGAGAATTATGACTTAAAAATTCAGACTTTTGGAGCAACGCTTTTTGGTAACATCAAGGAAAATGAGGCTATTACATGAGGGAGGGAAAGAGGGAGGCTTATTGAATAGCGTTTGGTTTTAAGTCAAAGACGAATAGGTATATATTGTGTCAGACAAGTTTAATACCATGTCTTGAGACGACAATGGGATGTTGGTTTTAGACTATTCACATACATGTAAACAGTGCATGTATTAGTACCACCACCCTTGCTTATGGCATTACTATTACCTCTTTTTCTTAATTAATTAATAATTTCAAATTGATGATGGAAATAGAAATCAGTACTATATATAGTAAATATGGTAATAAATTGTTATTTGTGGGTTAACTACTTCCAATTTTTACCTTGAAAGGTGTTAGGACACGTAAGTCAGAGAAATGGGTCAAGGTGTAAAACCATAGAGTAACAACTCTTAACTATAAAATAGATAGTACCTATAGTCTTCCTTAATTAAAAAACAGTAGTTTCACAGAGCCTGACCAATTTACTAAAAAAATAGGATAATATTCAATATTGCTAAAAATAGTAAGTAACGCAACATTTATTTTAATTAGGAGTTATTGTATTTTTAGTTGGTATATATAGAATATACAGTATTTGTAGTATATAAAGTAAACAAAGAATATATACAATATATTGTATTGGGAATAACAAAAAACCCCAGAAAGAATAGTAATGTATAAAACCAGGTGAAACCCCTTTTCAATATGGACACAATCGAAAAGAAAGCGATTTTGTAAAAGAAAGCAACAGTTAGCAATTTCTGAAGTGGATTTACGAGCTTTGGTTTCTCGTAAACAAGAATTAAGAGTTCTAATATTTGAAATGAACTGCTCGATCTGGTAATGTTTTGCAGATTAGGAAATGAACATACGTCAAGCATACAGTTAACAATTCCAACTCCTCACATGAATTGGCTTATCCTGTAAAAACATTTGTAAATAATAATAAATAGTAATAATAATAATAATAATAATAATAATAATAAATGTCCTTTGGCATACATAACAACATGGCTTTTTGTGCCTATTCATTGTTGTTTTTGTCACCAAGCAGGGAAATAACAAATATCCAGTCTGAATTCAATGCTGCAATACCAGACGTAGTACTTGTGCTAGGATATCTTTCCATCTATTGTTAGGAGTGCTGTGGTCATAAGTTGTTGTCATACAACAACAACCGCTTGAGCAATGTGTCTTTCCTCACTGATTGTGGGGCGGCATTTGCAAGATTGAAGTGATATTGCCATTTTATTTGGTTTTCTGTTTATCTCACACTTATGTTTAAAGTACATGTGCCTGCATTCAACTTACCTGGCTTGTTGCTGGGCGCTGAATGCGGGTTTTTCACTTATTCACCAATAGATGATGTGTAACCACACAATATTAATAATAATAATAATAATAATAATAATAATAATAATAATAATAAAAAGCTGACATTGACCGCTTGTATGTAGCAAGAAAGGAAGGAGGTAGAGGCCTGACTCAATTAGAGCTTGCATATAAAACATCCACTATTGGTCTCCATAGATACCTGAGCCTTACTGAGGACTGGATGCCAAAAATAGTGTACAGACAACACGAAAGAAAGAAGTAACATTCTATCGTTAAAGAAGCAACAAAATTTGCTGAGGAACTCGAATTAGGCCTTCAACATGCAGCTGAAGAGAATAGAGGTGAAGAACATATTTGTGATAATGCACACAAACTGAAAACATT
>RDPX01000041.1:2307015-2455966 GCA_003991215.1 Morbakka virulenta
GAGCAAACACAGCATAAAGAGTTATTGTGGGACCCTGCCAGAGTGCTTAAACCACGCATGCGCAGTGAGCGCATCTTATATACATATATATATATATATATATATATATATATATATATATATATAAGATGATAATTCGTAGCAGCTTGGAATTCCATGTTTCTTGTTCATCATTACAACTTTGTTCTTTGGAAGTATAAATAACTCTACAGTAAATATATATTCGGAACGAGATTTATTGCCTAAATATAAACTTTTTGAAATCAAAAACTGGATGTTTAAATTGAACTGTCTTTGGCTTAACGTCGAAGTCGTTAATAATAAATTTTTCCATGATAGTGACTTTACATAGAATCACGTTTGGCAAGATACTTAATCCGGTAATTTTTTTACATGTTGCAACTATAATTTGCCTTAGGAAAAATAAAATATACGTTATTTGCATGTAAAGCCCATTTAAAAGGTGAATATCATGAATATTATATTAGAATATCTCACGGTTATTGTAGAAATATTCTAATCTATTAACGAAATACGAATATTCAAACCAGTTGCGATGTATGGAAACCATTGCAAATAATTCTTCATCCATGCAACGTCATTTACTTAAGCAATCACTCATTGACAAGGTGACAGAGGGTAGTAAAATTTCTTCTAATTCTGCTTTAATAGGAAATTAAAGTAATAGATAACATAAATAAAATTTTTCTTACATTATTTGAAGAGTATTGACGACATGTGGCTTATCTTTCCTATAGGTATTACCATGGAAATTGCTCTAAATAACCTTCCTAGCTACTACCAGCTCAGTTTGTTGCTTTAGAGGTTATAGGTTTCTCTTAATGTCTTTATCCTTTTGCAGTTTTTGTCTCTCGCTGTAATAAATCTTTTATGAATGTACTTTTTCTACTCAGACAACTACATTGTTGACTATTTGGCTTCTGAGTGCATTCCTTTACCATATAACCTGAATATTTTACTCATCTTTTGGCCTAACATTTTTTACTGCCTTTTCTTCACAGTTCAAGTAGAAGTAAATAATAAAATAGGATAATGAGGACAAAACTTAAAAGAGCTTTAATTATGTCATAAAGTTCAGATAAATCTTAGAACATGTAATCAATTGGCCATGGAACAAGTCAAGGTCCATGCTTCAAAACACCCTATGAAAAAAATTGAGGCGTATATAAAGCACACTACTGACACAATTAGAGTTGTGAAAATAATATGGATGGAAAGGATTTTGAATTGCAGATAAGTGGTAAATACATTTGCACTAAATTGGGTTTAAACCAGTCGTAGTTTTATATACTCAAACTTACAATTCTATATATATTGATGTATACTTACTTCTACTGGTGCTATTTAACGGCCTAATTTCAGACAAACAGGGTTGAAGCTTGATTAAAAGTCTAGGGTCTTTACAATTTTCATTGAAAACAATCTAAATCAATAATAATGCACTTATTTGCGTGTTATTGACCCTTACCACCAAAAATAAAACTCGTCTTTTTTGGAACTAATGGCTGGAAAAGTATTAGACGGTTAAAAATTTCATCTAAATTAATTATAATGAGCTATCTTACCCTTTCAAAGAACCTAACTGTTCGATCGTAGTAGTATTGTTATTTACTTGAGAATCAGATTTAGTAATCTAGTATCATGATCTATGCCTCCCAAAGTCCAACCCTACGTCCCTGTCGTGGGAGGTGGAAACAAGTAACGCTGGCTAACAGGGCTCTGGTGAAGCTGGTGAGCCAATCCCCATCAGTGGATAAAACGGATTACAGAAACGCAAACAATCAACAACACTACCGGCAACCGTCGTCGAGGAGCTCCTCAAAGAGGAAATATGATGTCAGCTAGTGAAAGCCTTAGGGAAGCTAGAAGATGGAATCTCCTTTCCACAAGGAAGCCAATCGGATTTGGAACATGGAATGTGCGAACTATGTACGAAGGAGGAAAGAGTGGGAATGTAGCAAAGGAGATGAGGAGCTATAAATTGCACGTGCTAGGTCTATGTGAGACCAGGTGGACAAACTCTGGGGAAACCAGACTGAGCACAGNGGATTTGGAACATGGAATGTGCGAACTATGTACGAAGGAGGAAAGAGTGGGAATGTAGCAAAGGAGATGAGGAGCTATAAATTGCACGTGCTAGGTCTATGTGAGACCAGGTGGACAAACTCTGGGGAAACCAGACTGAGCACAGGGGAGACCTTGCTCTATGCAGGTCATGAAGAAGAAAATGCACCACACACGGAAGGAGTCGGAATCATGTTGTCAAGAGAAGCAGCACAAGCCCTTATAGGATGGGAGCCAATCAACTCAAGGATGCTAGCTGCTAAACTCAGGGCATCAAACAAGAGAATCACACTTGAAACCATAATGTGTTATCCCCCAACAAATGATGCAGACTCAGATGTCAAGGAGGAATTTTATGACAGGCTTCAGACAGTGGTAAATGGTGCCCATGAGAGAGAGATGGTTATCCTGAGAGAGAGACCAAATATCGCTCCGGTAGAAGAAATGTTCCAAATTCCACTACACAGCCCCGCCAGGGAGGAAATAAAAAAGGCCATCATGTCACTGAAAAATGGCAAATCAGCAGGACCAGATGGGATCCCAGCTGAAGCAATGAAGGCAGATGTGAACACTTCAGCAGACATGCTGCAGCCGCTGTTTAAAGACATGTAGGAAGACGAAGAAGTACCTCAAGATTGGAAAGAAGGGTATATAATGAAGTTACCAAAGAAGGGAAACCTGCGTCAGTGTAAGAATTACAGAGAAATAATGTTGCTATCTGTTCCAGGGAAGGTCTTCAACAGAGTTCTACTAAACAGAATGAAAATGGCTGTTGACAATTGGCTAAGAGGTGAGCAGGCAGGTTACAGGAACGAAAGGTCTTGCACTGACTTCATCACCAATCTTAGGATCATCATAAAGCAGTCTCTTGAGTGGAACAGCTCACTGTATGTGAACTTTATAGACTTCGAAAAAGCTTTTGATAGTATAGACAGACAGGCACTATGGGGGTTGATGGCGCATTATGGGATTCCACAAAAATACATAGCTATCATAAGGAACACCTACGAGGGTATGGCATGTCAGGTCCCTCATAGAGGTACTGCAACAGAGAAACTCAGCATCAAGACTGGAGTTAGACAGGGATGCCTTCTCTTCCAATTTCTCTTCCTTTTGGCAATTGACTGGATAATGAAGGAGTTAACAAAGGACAAAAGGAATGGTATTCAGTGGACCCTTTGGCGTCAGCTACGCGACCTAGATTTTGCGTATGACATTGCTCTACTATCACACACACACACATCAACAAATGCAAGACAAGACTTCGACCTTGAAAGCCAATGCATCAAAGGTTTGACTGCGAATAAACAAGGACAAGACAAAGGTCATGAGAATAATTCCAAAGAAGGATGACAGCATTAGGTTAACAAGCAGGCATATAGAAGAGGTTAGGTCATTTACTTATCTGGGAAGCATAGTAGATGAGACCGGCGGAACTCAACAAGACATCAAGACAAGAATAGCCAAAGCAAGGACAGCTTTCCCCCCCCTCACCCACCCACCCACTCCCTAAACAAAGTATGGCGGTCAAGAGAGATAGCTACTAAAACAAAGCTCAGGATCTTCAACTCAAATGTGAAATCTGTACTGATGTATGGAGCTGAAACGTGGCGCACTACAAAGGTGCCAGACCGACAAATCCAGTCATTCATCAACAGATGTCTCCGACGGATCGTGAACATTTGGTGGCCAAACCGTATTACCAATCATGACCTATGGGAACAAACAAGTCAGCTTCCTCCACCAGTGCAGATAAGGGAAAGGAAATGGATATGGATCGGGCCTACCCTCAGAAAAGCCGAAGGCAACATTACTCGGCAAGCCTTGTGATGGAACCCTCAAGGCAGACGGAAAAGAGGAAGACCTAGAGCCACCTTGCGTAGAAGCCTAGAACAGGAGATGAAAGATAGCGGACATAGTTGGCACACCATCATGACCGCAGCCCAGGACAGACGTAGATGGAGGGAGATTGTTAGCGGCCTATGGTCCATGCCGGAGTGAACAGGCTTAAGTCAAGTAAGTCATCATGATCTATCCTAAGAAAGATTTTACTCGGACATTATAAATTAATGGTTCATAATGCATTTGTCTTGTATAAAAGAGGTGGCTATATCAAGGTAGAATTTAAAAGTAGTCAAAGATTAAAAAAAGTATTGTATTACGTGCCATTTTGATGATGGTTCTTCCATATTCTATTTAATTTACGTATTTCGATCAGTAAAACTGATTTGCTTGATAATCATGTAAAAGAGTCTCTTCTTGTGCATTTATAAATCCGTAAACAATTAAAACAGGACATCTGTCAAAATATATTTCGCCTTTATTAGGGTAACAATTTCCGAATCCTAAACGTTGAAATTTTTGTCAGAGGAAGGTAATTGAGCGTAAAGTAATTTTGAATGTATATAATTAGTGTACCCAGCTTAGATATTACAGGATTCAACGTCTAAACTTATAAAGCTTCACTAACTGTAATTTTGTATGTTATAGCAAAATAATAAAAATACTCAGATTTAGAGGAAATGGGGTAAAGAGCACAATAATTTTCAGTCTTAATGTCATACTTAAGTTTACGAAATGCTCCCTTTATTTTTTCCCCACTTTGGTATTGGGTTACAATGTCATTCTAAAGTTTAACACAAGAAATTTACTTTTTTTACCTCTAAATGTGTTTTAACCTATACTCTAGTTATTTGCAATATATTATGTTATCCTCTTGTCTTGAAATTGATTTCTTCTTGTTTATTTTCTAGGATCCGGTCTTCAAGGAATTTCTTTGTCTTTTATAGGAAATCCAAGGGCTCTTAAGGTAAAAGTGAATGGACTCTAATTCAAAAAGTCATAGATAACCCTACGACAACAATTTCAAAGGACATTCTACAAATGATGCCAGATACTTTTCTCTCTTGTACCACACTTAAATAATGTCCATTGCGTACTTCTATTACGTCTTTAATGAAACTTCAACCATTCTGTTTCAAGGTTTTACAGTCCAGGACCTTTATTGATGCAATCACGTTACTTCCTAGCATCCTTTTCCTTCTCCTTACTTTCCTGTTGACTGAACCTTAAGCGTTCTAAGGCATGCTTTAAAAGGTTTTTTCCAGTTATGTCTTTTATTTAAGCTATCTCTCTTGTCTATGCCTTCCTTTTTGTAACTCATAACTTTTCACTTGCCTTCTAGCCTTGTTATTAGAAATTTAGTTGAAAATATTACAAGACATGCTGAACATTATGTAGCTCAAATACCAGGTTTATAATTCTGAAAAAGAAAGAGTTTTTAAAGATAAATTCAAATAATTAATACTATTTTTCACCTTATCTGAGTCCAAATTAACACTCAGCACCAAGTCAAGGCAATGCTAAAAACTCTTTGTACGAACTTCTTGAACCAAATTTTAAGCTCTTTTCACTGACCCTGGTAAACTCGCAGATTGCACTTTTGCAAAGAACAATTACATGATGACCTAGAAGTTATATACAAAAATAAACATGGGAATGAAGGTAATCAATCAAAAATAACAAAAACATACTAAATAAAATAACAGTTCATTTTGACAATTTTTTTTGAAAAGTGAAAAAGGGTCTTCATAGTGCATTCAAATTTGTCATTAAAAATTGCATTACTTTTAAAATTTGGTTATCAGCATGAAATTTATCGTCTTCGAAGGAATGCTTCGTGGTATGACCCTAAAATTAGAGGAACAACTTCAAACAATGGTACTTAAAAACATTAAAAATACAAACCACTTTTGACCTTTTGACTCAGTGCTGGCTAAGGCTAAGCCATTGGTACGACATCATGGGATGAATGGGAAAATATCAAAATAAAATAACATTTTCTTGTTTCAAATAATAAATCAGGATAACGCCTCCAGCATATGTCTCACTCCTTTAAAATAGAGATAATGTTCACCAAATATCTCTTTTCTTTGGGAACAGCCTGGATGCATACTAAATTTTTGAGTCAGTTATCAGTTTACATTAAAACTTTTATCCCTGATCCTGCATGAACCTCATTTGGTTTGATTAGAAAACAATAATCCTTTGCAGATAAAAACATTCATGCTAATATCCTTAAAAGGTGCATATATAAAAAAGAATAACTTTTGAAGATAATGCAATAAAGGATTTTGTTGCTAGATACATCTCTTGACCCCTACAAACAATTATTTGTTTTAAGAAAAATAGCAATGGGTAGTCCGCCAGGAAAAAGGAAAGGTTTTTTTCTGGCCGAGATACAATATTTTACAATATTAACATCTTCAGAACTCCATAACTTTTAGTTTAATTTCCTTTATTTTTTTCCCTACATGCTGCTTTCTTTGCTATATTTTTGCTTTGGATCTACTGAAAATAGGATTAAATATTTTTCTATCAACAATGATCAAACCAATTTTTTGGAAATTTTGTTGCTATTTTTACAACTTTCTACATCAAGCTGGTTAGCAACTAGATTGAGCTTCCTATTTTGTATCGGAACATAGGAGTATACTGAATAAAATTTTGGAAAAACCTAACAGTATCAAATTAAAGTGTTAAATAAGTATTTGTTTAGTTATCCCTTGTAACTATCTTTTTGCCAAAGAAATCAAAACAGACATTTTAAGTCATGCTACTCAGAAATTTGCTTAATATGAAGTCATAGTGAATTTTCTATATTTCTACTTCCGCAGATATCATCATTTTAGTAGTAAAATGTACAATAGCATTTCCGCAAATAACAAGTTGTGTTTCCTCAGATACATTTTACTGATTTACTACCGTACTTTCTAATATCTGTAACTTTTTGTTGTATACGAGGGGGAAAACAAGCTTTTTTTCCATTGAATATAAGACTAGAAATTGGTAAGTGATGCAATTTGTTTTACCATGCATCTACTATGAATTGACGTACTGAATTTTATGCGAACTCTCATAATCGCCTGAAGAACTTTCTCTTCCCCGTTATGATCGATCTGCGGTTTCTCTACCACCAGCTGGTAGTAGAAGTTAAATACCTTCTTGAATTTGCTCTGTTTAGTGCTTGGGTGGTCTCTCTCTCTGTGGATCTTTTGTTTAGAAAAAGTTGGACGTAAACGTGTGTGATATAGTTTCCAAGAAGCTGTCTATTACGCAGCCAATCAAACAAAGTGTTTGCTCTTTTTGAATAAACATATCAGCTATAAAACTCAGTATTTGACCAGTTTTTGTCCTACTAGAATTTCTATTAAAACTGTAAAAGCAAAATAAAATTTAATACAGATGTTGATAAAGAGGCAGATACAGAAACCATACAAATAGGTCCTGTAGAACTATAAAGGTTAAAGGAGCGGATGTTTTCACATTAGTGAACATAAATAAATTACATAATTATGTTAAGCCATACATTTTCTCTTGAGCACCATGATGACCTTTTGAAGGGACCTGCAAGTACACACCCTGTCAACCTAAATATTAACGTATTGTTCTGAACCTGCCAATTTTCATTTCAACTATCTTTAAAAAGGGAGTAATTACTTGATAAAGCTAGCCACAGAGAGAGGTCAGTTCTCATAAAGTAATAGACCAGAATACTGTTAGGACCACTGGCATGTTCACTTTTTTATATTTCACGTCTCATTATTTTGCTGGCTAAAAATTAATCCTTTATTTGCCAAATTTTTCCCTTCGTTGAAAACTGCAATAATTGAGCAATGAAAGTGCCACACATATAAAAATCAATTAAGTTGTCTTTACGTTGGAAGTAGATTGAATCTGGTGACTTTTGATTAGGTTTAGCCTGTCCACAAAGACATTTAATCAGTGTGTACCCTGCATACTCCTTTATTCTGTCGAGTCCTAAATGCATCCATCAGGTTGGATTAAACTTTCCATGCCTGTTCAGCAAATCAGACAAGAGCGCTCTATCATAAGGTTTTGTGCTGCAGATCTAGCGTACCATAAAGCGATGGTTTCGTTTGCGTTGTCGTAGTAAAACAGAGAGAGTAGAGACTCATGTCTCGCTATCATGTAATATTGTAGATTATGCACAAGCAGAGTACAATATTCCCCAGATTTTATAAGACATATGTTTCCATGAAAAAACAGTTAAAAGACTTAAATTTTCCCTACGCTTCAGAAAATCTAGTTGTAATTGCTAGTTCACAGTTATTATCTGCAAACAACATGTCTCCAAGATAACATAAACGAATGGACTTTCATTTTAATGTCATTCAGAATCACTTCATTAACAGGTCTACCACCAATGTGGCTTTTTTTCCGTGGCAAAGAGGACTGATATATTCAGTATCGGCTCTAAGTCTACATCACACAATCCTGCACTTTTTATGTGTTCAAAAGTAGCACTGCTAACATAAAATGGAGTTAGCTTCAACACCACTTTGACAAACACCATATTAGAAAACACCAGAGTCTCTCAAATTACCCAGACCAACTCCAGGCAAAACAAACGTAGTTTTCTTGTTTTTCATGTGTAAAACTTTGCTTTTTATATCAGATTTTTAGCATTCTCACACATTTCCTAAAATACACGTATAGCCTACTCTTCAAGTCCCAGTTCAGTAATTGTCCATTATTCCTTCCAAATCAGCAAAGGAAAAGAGATTTCTTTACAGTCAGATATTTTTCTTGTAAGCTGACCAATGATAAAAATAACTTTAGAAATGTCTCTACCAGGGAAAAATCGACATTGTACCTTGTCAATTTTGCTTATTTGTCTCACTTTTGACCTTATTACTTGGTCTGTAAGTTTGAGTTTTCTAAAATTCCTTCTGTAAGGTTAACCTGTTCCATTACTTAAATTAAAGGTTAAATTCACTCGAAGAAGCTTCCAAGCTGGGAGACAAGGATTGAGCTTGGATCACCTAAATATAGGTAAGATTACCTTACGATCTTACACTAAGATATGAATCTTCATTACACACTCTTTTTCTGAGATCATCTTTACATCTGTAACAAAGCGCTATAAACTGTTGGGATAGAGAATTCAATCTGTGACTTGTTGCAGCCTAAATTGTAGGTAGGAAGATAAGACTCTCGCTTTGGAAATTGTCAGCTACCTATCACGAGATTGTTAACCGTTCCAATCACCAAAGAGGATAGGAATTTTGGACCTTGGATCTTGGGAGGCTAAGTACGGTAAAAGATCTGGGCCCCAACTTGAAGTGCATAAAATGAAAAAATCAAAAGTGGGATCTTATCAATAACCAATTGTAACAGGATACTTCTGTCCAATATGTGTTGAACATCAGAATTTTATCAATTAATTTTTCAGTCATAAGAGAGCCAGGTACATCTGGGCACATTTCTGTTTTTACACCAATAGAATTTATAGCTTGAGTTTTTTCTTTTGGTTAAACAGAATACTATCCCTCAATTCCACCAGGCTATCTGTGATACTGCACAGAATAAATATCTAGTTCTCTCCGTGTTCCACAACTTTGTCACTCCTTCGCTTAAGCATACCCACATTGACTGTGGCTGCCCTAAAATTTGTTTTTGGATGCTTGATTGATTTGCCAAAGCCGGTCAGTGTCTCGTACTACTGAAAGTCAGCAAAGAAAGAGATGTTATCAGCACAATTTGTAGCATCAGCATCACCTAAATTACTTAAAGAAATAGCCATTGAATCGGTTGCACGACTTTTATATGGCTGCCTGTTCTAACTAACATCTGAACTCAAGCAATTGTGGCACTTTTTAAGTCCGCAGTTCCCACTCATGGTCGCTGAACCTAGCCGTTGTCGTAGGTGGCAACGGCTACCTAGGACAGGTAGCCTTAACATCCCAGGACAACGGCTACCTGTTGTCGTAGGTAAGGCTCCTCCACAAAACCGCCTCCAAAACCACACTAGGAATTTGTAGCTAACTGCTACTGGTTTTAACTGTTTTCCAGTTTTTACCAGATAGTTCAAGATATGGCGGAAGGATAACAAGTGGAAAACCTTGATTAAGGGTTATCACAAAAAAATTGTGGCAAAGAGTACTCTAAATCGTCCAGGTCGAAATTCCACAACAAGATGAGTTTCTGTGCCAATTCCCAAGACGGAAAAAAATGTGAGTTTGATGGTATATTTTTGAAAAACAGTAGCAAGGACCCATTTCTGTTTTTGTTTTTTCCGTTCTTCGCGTATTTATTGTCTCACTGCATTACAAGCAAGATGCAAAAATTGTTTTTTCTTTTAGCGTAATGCATGTTGGTATCTGCAACTAAAAGACATAAAATGCCATACGACAAATGCTTAAGGTAGTAAAAAATGTTTTGTATTAACAAAAAGCAAACAAAATTACGTGTAACTGGTTTGAGCTCACCAAGCTAAGTTACAAAGAAAAACAAATGAAAAGAGAAAGATAAGCTGGATTCGAAGCTATGGCTAACAACAGGGTTATCGGTATTGCTTGATTAGTAACATCATTTTGAACTTAATATTGCAATAATATTGTTTATAAAGTTCAACATGCTTAAAAGAACTTCATAGCATATTTCAGCGATATATGGTTATTTGTAAATCATCTTGTTGCCTCAAAAATATCTGAAACTTTTCCAATCGACTTTTAAACGGCGAGTTCACAACAATTGCATAACATTTGATAAAACGAAGGCTTCTCCATTTAGCTTCAATGTCTGTAGTTCATTCATCTGTCAATAATTAAGTTTGTTGATATCGTAAGTAACAGTAACGCTGTGATCTTATTGCGCGTCTTCGTATCTATAAATTTGTGCAACGATTTTCAATAACTACCCATTGTCTTGTTGCTATTTATTTTTTCTTAAGATGTTTTTACATTAAGCCTAGTAAATAGAACCATTTACTTCATTCCAACACACAAACCAAATGATATTTCTCTGACTAAGGTAACTACTGTATTTTCAACAAAGTGATATACAGCTTATTAAATTATCCTTATAGCAGGAATACAGAAATTAACGTGCAGATATACTCATCTTATCTGATATGTAATTCTTCGTCCTTTTCCATGAAGAGCTAATATTCTCAAGACGTGTATTATTTAGTGTTGCCATATTTATTGGTATGCTTCATTGTTGTCTCAAATTTTAAATCTGGTGTAAGTAAGTCTTAAAAGGTTTTAATTCAATTGTACAAAAAAATGGATTTATGGAACTATTTGAACAAACGAATAAAAATTCAAGGTCTCTTAGTGCATGGTGAAATTGACAATTGCATATCGGACATCTTCAGAATGTAGATGAAAATAATTGCAGGAATATAGCACATCAGAACACGAAGAAGCATAAGTAAAGACACTTTCGTTACAGATCTTCCATCTTCTCTATCTTCATTGCTGTGTTGGTGGATTTTATTCTGTACTCTGAATAACAAAAACAGTTTTCAATACGTAAATAACATTATAAAATGGTGACTATGACTGATGTATGAACAAATATCATCAAGTAATTTGTAAAGCCTACTATCAAAAATAGGCTAGGTAATGATATAGATACAATCCAAATGAAAATAGATATGACAATACAACATTTGAATTTCAAATGTATTCTGTACACTAATGGCTTTTTGATAGTGAAATATCGATCTGTGCATAAAATAGCTGTACCAAGTGTGCTTGCATTTGAAGACACGAAGCAAAGCATGCGAATAGTCCTGTAATGGTGTTGTTTAACTCATCCATTTGCTTCAGCACTGTACAAAATTACTAACATGGGCATAGTGATGCATCAAACTATGAGGTCACTTAATGATAAATTAACAAAAAAATACATTAACGGAGTTCTAAGTTTTTTGCCTGGATCCTTAATTACAACAAATATGATAAGTAAATTTCCTATTACAGCAAAAATAGAAATCACTCCAGATATAGCTGCTGTTGTGCAAGACACTGCAGAAGGAGGCAAAACATCCGAACAAGGAGAACTGGCTTCCATACTTAAAAAGGTAAGATTTCTTCTATCAGATTAATTTTTGTCTTTTCCTAAGAAAATATTCACCATTAAATAAGACCACAGGAAAATTAATCAGAAGGTCTAGTGAATAAACAACAAGACTGCACTACAACTACAATCTGTTTACACCTTGTTAAAACTGTTTGTTTTACACTTCGTGTTGATTTTTAGGTGGAAAACCATATTAAATACTTCACATTCATGATATTAAATTACGTCTTGATTAAAAGGTAAAGTCTCCTGTGACCATTACGTGGACATAAAGTTATCAAAGGTAAACGTTAATTTTGCTTTAAACTAAAACTGTGAAGAGCTAAAAAGCGAATAGAATATGTAGCTTGATATTGTTAAGCCACCAAATACTAAAATTTTATTCTTTTTTTTGTTGATGATGAACGTCGTATTAGACAGTGATACATGGGTGTTTGTCTTTTCTGCCTGACATTATTTACTGAGCTGTTTTCGTTCAACTTTAACTTTTAACAATTTTGCTATTGGTGAAGAGCTTAAGGTTGTAGGTTTTTTTAATATTCTGATAATGCTTTTGTTAAATTCTTAGTACTGAATTAAGTAAAAGATATGCGCCAAATATAAATCATCATTATATTTCCAGCAAAATGTATGTATACTTTGGATTGTCTTATGCAATGTCATATCACAGTGTTGACCAGAGATTTTGTTATCTGTGGTGTTACTAGTTACACATAGTAAAGTAATCTTTTTACATCTGAAAGGAAATAGCAGAAAGGGCAGCAAGTTATTTGTGGTATAGAGAAAAAATAGGAGATAGTAGAGCTTTACTGGTATTATCAAAGTGCAAAATACCATAGAATTTTCCATCATGGGAAACCTGGTGTACAGGTCATTAAAACAAAATTCAAAAAAGAATTTTTACTTAAAATACAATTTGATAAAGCTGTGTAAATAAACAAATAAAGCAAGGAACAAAGTGAGGTTATTTCTCTTTGTAATAAAAATAAAAATATCAGAACAATCTAAGCAAACTTATTTCTTCTAGAGGCTCCTATTGGATTTGCTTAGAAAAATTATTAGAAAAAATATCACCCTATCTCATATAGTGAAAATATAGACAAAATATTTTGTTAATGCAGAAAAGGGCGTGCTTTGTTTTTGGATAAGTTACAAATAAAAGAAATAACATGTTCCTAAGTTCAGCTAAAAAGAAGACTTTTTCTTGACATAGAACTACAAATAAATAAAGACATACAAGAAAAAGAATTTTCTTACTTTCTGTACCAATGATACATGTCCTGTATTATACAGTAAAATACAGTAGTAAAAGAAAAATTTCACTTTGAGATACATCGAGAATCATAGTATAAATAAAAATGAGAATGGAATGAGAAAAAAGTACTGTTTTGACAAAAATGACTTTAACATATTAAAAATTTAGATCTTTTTCAGTTTTTTAAAGGTCATATTAACGCAAAAATAAACTGAGAAGAGAATTTGACACAGAAAAAAAGCAGATGGAAAATGGTATTTTATGCTTTTTATAGAAATAAGTAGGAAATGCGAACACGCATTACGAGCAAAATAATTGAATAAGGGAATAAAGATCTTAACAAAACTGAGAACATAAAAGGCACAACGCAAGTTGTCGCAACTAAAATTTAAAAAACCATGCATTTTTCATACACTTTTATTTATTCAGTTGCGGTAACAGATCATAAGCTGATCTGCACAGTGTCATGTTAACTTGTATAATATCAACACAATTAAAATGAGCACCATAAATGTTGGAAGGCAGTAAAGAAAAACAAATTCAAAAGCAAAAAGCGTGGAATTAAATAACACATGCACAGAATACAAGGAAACATCAGATATAAAAGGTGAGAAGATAGAGCTATGTGTATCGTCTTGTAGACAATTATCAGTTCAGCAATATATAAATCATACTCTAAAAATTTGATATCATAGACGGCTAAATGATTAAAAAACGCTAAAATCCTTGAAGATCGAGTTACTGTAATGATGTTTTCAATAAAAGGATTAACTAAGTTGTATAGCATAACTATAGCATCAACTGGCCGTATTTGAAAACGTTGGGAATAAAAGATTGATCACTTAGGACACAAACTTAATTGAAGGGTAGAAGGAAAATCTCTTGTAAAGTGATTGAGAACCGTAGAAACCTTAAACAAGCAAAAACTAACCGAAGAAGACATGAAAAAAAATTCTCTATTGGTCTTTCATTGATAGCATCCCTGCTCAACAATGGAGAAATTAATAGCTTTTCATGCATATCTATCTATGAAAAACCCAAACAGAGGGGACAGAACAAGTAGAGAGGGACAGAAATTATGCAATTCACCATCGATAGGAAGACAAATAAATCACTTCCTAAAGTCTGTCCGTTGGAGGGAACAAAGAGAAAACAAGACACTTGACCTTAGTCAGAAGTTAGAGAAGTGCTCATAAATATTCTTTGTGATAAGGATAAAGAGCCACTTTAACAAAAAGATAAAGCATTATTGTAAACCTCATGACTGAGTATATGTTTTTGCAAGAAAATTGTGTAGAGCACAAGTTACGCCGATCTGGATCGAAAAAGTACTCATAGTCTTTATAGATATTTACCTTACCAAATCGGCACTACCTTTTTCAATCAGATGATTTTCTAACCTTATTTTCCATTGGATTTGGTATATTTGGTAGATCTTATAGATTTGGTACATTCGGTAGTTGTAGTTTGTTTGTTTGGTAGATTTGGTAGATTTGTTAGATTTCGTAGGCCAATATGGCTTAATGGAGATAAACAATAATTTTTATTTCATTGTGAAAAACAACGATAACATTAAAGTCATAATTCAACAGTTTCGATACTTACTCATTACTTTTTTTCTGACGTTAATCAAGTTAATTGCCACAACGTCTTTTCTGAATATTTCTTGTTCTCTTGATCTCTCTACAAAAGTATTGTCTTGGGTACAGAAGTATGGCTGTTTTGCTACGACGATGCACTCTTACATGTAGCAGTATCCTCTCCTATCGTTTCTCTTCCATTCTCTATAGATCTGCAATAATATCTGCTAAGGTTTCCACAGTTTAATTTGCTGATAACTTTTTAAACCTTTCTTGCCAGTGAGTATTTGACAGTCTACATGAGCAGTACATTTCGAAAGATTTCAGTTTGTTTCTCTCGTTTAGCTTTATAGTATCAAACTTACCAATCCGTAAATGGCTGTTGGCATACCAAGGGCAGTCAGTAGCTTGAGTTTCAGTTGAAAAGAAATATGTTGGGATTTCAGCAACTTGCCAGGCTCACTCAATGCTGCATATCTTATAACAATTCCTTCTTTAATAGGTCCCGTAGGGACTTTGTCATGAATAAATGGACCTTAAGGTACTTAGAAATATCTACTTTTTCCACAATCAAAGGACAAAAATGTGTGAATGAACATTTGTCTCCTGCTAATCATCATCACTTTTCTCTTTGCATTAATTTTTAGCTTGAACTTGGAGCATCTTATGTAAATGACGCTTGGAATTTATTGGAGCTGCGCTGCTGTTTTACCAACAAAAGCCATATCGGCTGCGTACCTGCAATGACTGATGTACTGTCCAGCAGGCATTTACTGACTATCTAAACTCCTCTTTATTGCCCATTTCATAAAGATGTTCAAAAGATAAGTTGAAAGAAGGCAGTTCCAAAAAAATCCTTCTTTTTATTAAAACTCGTCTATAGAGGTTTTGCCTTTACTCATTATCGCACGCATCTTGTTGTTCAACCTTCAAATCAGTCCGACCATGTTGCTGTCGAAACCATAACACTCCTATATGACTTTCATGGTAGTCCTCCAAAATAAATCAAAAGCCTTCTTATAGTCAATGGACAGAGAAACCATATTTATGTATTTATTTATTTCTCTCGCTCTGTCCCAATTAAATCGCTCTTGACTTTTCATTCTCATGTTTTCATCTCATCTGCCTCATCTGCTTTTACAAATTGATCAAACATTCGCTTTTCACTCCGTTTCCTCTTTAACTCTTGCATAGTTCTCTTATTACATTTATTCTTACAAACCGTCCTTTCTGTTTTAGTAGTTTCTCCATTTATATTTTGTTAATCAATATTTTCATCGAGCCTTTCAAGCTATGAGTGAGAATTTTATCAGAGGGGAAGTTCCTCCCCTCTGATAAAATTCTACTTTGATCAAATCTCCTATTTCTCCTTTCCTGCTAAACTTTGAAATATTTACAATGCTCTTTGCATGCAGTATACCGTTAAATAGGGATTTTCATTTTCCTTGTTTTTCTGTTTTATTTGCGCCATTCATAAATATTTCATTCTATAATTTCATCACTGCATACCAAATAGCTGTTGTGCAAGTGTTTATTGCTGTTATCTTGCTTTTACCATTCAGTTATATTTAAATATTTCATTTTAATACCAATTTCACTCTCCTTTTTTCATTCCTTTACGATCTATTTCCTTTTTTCTTTTATCTTATACAACTCAACTATTCCCCACGAGGTGTATTCGTCTTAATTTTTCTCATCTCTCCCAGCACCTGGTAGCCGAATGCCACTTTTGTAGCATATACTTTTCTTGCTTCAGTATCTACACAGCATATTTTAGCTAACATTGGATTCCTATGTCTTTGCTAAATATATAAGTAATGTTTATCAGTGAGTCTGTCCGTACGTACTTCTTACCAAACAGCTTGAAATCATTCATGAACAGGTAATTATTAAATTTAAACTCTTTTCTCCTTCATTCAATATGTACATCTACCTTTATGGCCACTGGAGGAAATGAGACAAAACTTATAACAAACAGCAAAAAAGATAACTTATCTCCCTGGACAATTCCCTTTTTCACTTCTTCTTTAAACCCTTCCCATTTAAGTCAATATATGCTTTCAATCCTTAATCCTTTCATCGAATAACACGCTTACATTTTCTGCAAATTTAAATATTCCCGAGGATTTACTAAACCGTATATGATTATCAAAATCATAAACCTTTATTATTTTTATTAAGTCAGATTAAGATTGGAGTACAGATTAACTCATTTAAAAGCACCGTTAATTTGTTTATCACAGATAGAAATGAAATTTCGGATGAAAGACATGGTTTAAAAGCTTACGACTCGTGATAAATCTTCTATATGTATGGCTTCTACTGAGTCCATACTATTTTTGTTATTGTTATATTTGTTGATAGCATTGTTGTAAATATTTTCTTCTAACTAATTTTTTGTAATTCAAATAATCTTTATATGGATGTGGGGTTTATACCGGCTTGAGTTGATGAAAAGATGTCTAATAAGAGAGAAGAGAATTGTTAATTATCAACAATGGAAGGAAAACAAGGAAAGTATACAAACAGAGTTACCAATTACTCCTAACTCATTTAAAGAGTTTGATTAATAATAGAGTGGCAAAACGCTACTTGAGACTTTTGAACTGACGTAAACCTGACGTCCTATGTCAGATCACACTGAAAGCTAAACCTTAACTGCTATCTTCTAAGACAGGTACCAAATTCAATATTTTCAGACTATGCTGTAATTGGAGAGTATTAGCTTTTGCCACCTTAAAAATTTATGTCTAGATATTTATTATTTTATATACAAGTCTTTTACTCTTGAAAATCCTTTGAACCATTAGCATTTGGCAACAATGCTAAAATAATGAATCCCCAAGGAAAGTAGCTGTGTGGGTAATACAAACGGCATAGGTCTTCGTCGTTTGATAATCTTTAGATAACTCTTTTATGTACACGCTATATTAATTCTGTTTAATAAAAGTATAGTAATGTGTTTTTGAAACAAAGTACCTTAGCGATTTTGTCAAAAGCTCCCCATATAGAGACCCTATTTTCCCCCGGGAAAAATGCAATCAATTCGATTACATAAAAGTAAGCTGTATATGTTAGACAAGTCTTTCAAATTCTGTGGTACAACACCCTATCAAACAGTATTGGCAGTAATATTCCAGACAGATTAACTAAGAAATAGAAAATAACAAAAATAAGTAGGAATGTGAAGGAAAAGTTTGAGATGCCTTTCTTTACAGAAAAAAACCCGAACTGAGACAGTGTTTTATATGGCATCGAATCTCAAAAGAAAGCATATCCAGAAATGTTACTGGGCTCAAACTACAGTATTTTAAACAAAGATCGCATGTCTTTTCATGCATACCATGGCTAATTTAAAGTTCTCATTATTGTATTGCTTCGACACCAATATACTTAAGGAAGTAGAATCCTTTTATTCATACCTTTACAGATTCCTCAACAATAATCTTTATCATCACAAAGGTTTAGGTTTATTTCAGTTCTTTTCAGGTTCAGATTCTGTTCAGCACTAACGAGGGGAGTATTTTCCTCACTTGTGTTAGCTTGACCAATGACTAATCAAATCAACTGTTAATTTTGTAGCATTTAAAAAAATGATTGTAGTAATTGCTGTATTTTAGCCTTTGTATATGTGCCTTTTATGTAGAAGCTATTGTTTGATTAACTTTCATACTTGAGCTTATTTCGAAGAATCCTTTATAGTATTAAATATCAAGTATCCAACACTGTAATAAAGTAGCTAGGTTCCATTACTTTGGTTGCCACTCATCTTTTTTATACTTCTTAAAGTAAAAAAGCAGCAAAGCATATGATTCTTCAATTCCTGTAAATTTAACTGTAACACTTGTATTCCATATGCAAATCGAACAAAACACAAGTTTCGAATATCCGATATCATGTATACATATTCAAACATTCAAATTATCGTAGGGAAAAAACTCTCAAAGCTCACTGTATTTTTTGTTGCGCTATCCACATAATACTTTGCAAAGTAATGTGTTTTTATCCATTTTTTATCCAATAATCTCTTTTTCAATTTCAGAAAATTGAACTCTTTCGAGTTAGTTTATTATTACTACAATACCCCACCCCACCCAGCTTTTGTGGGTATATTTTTGAAATTGTAATTTTAGCAACAAAGGATTGGATATTTCATTCGTTCTGATAGGCAGATGTAGGTGACGGCTTTGTGGGTATTAGTAGCGGTTGTACTTACGGTTGCACTAAGGTTTTCAATAATTAAAAATAGCACACAATAGATTGCCCTCAATTTTTACCCAGAGCAAATTGATTTCATCATCAAATTTTTCCCATACATATTCCATTAGAACAGTAGTATCCTTTTTGTAAATGTACTTTAAAGCAACATTTTAATTGCTCGTATGCTTTAAAGCTTGGCTGATTGCATCTATTTTGTATTGATACAAGCAAAGTATCAATATCCTTGTGAAAAAAGCTCAATATTTATCTTGGTTAGCTTCAGAATGATACACTGCTTCTTTACCGTAAAGCGAATCCTTGGTAAAAAGGCTACCTCAAGCTTTTAAGGACTTCAAGACAGCGTGCATGTGTATCTGGCATATCGGCTGTCTTGATAACGTTGACTAGTCCCATCTCTTCTCAACATAGAGGCATGTCTATTTCAATGAACAGAGTGGCAAAATGGCATTTAGTTTATTTGTGCTTATCAAATTATCTACAGCTTTCTTTTAGTTCCATTTTGTCAGATGCATCCGAACTTTTACTGTTCTAAAAAACGATGGCTTTAAAATTATCTAGAAAAATTAGTTTTAGCTTTATGTTCTTGTTAAGTCCTGATTCCTCTTTGATCTATACAAAAAATTAATAATAATTTTACTGAGTTTTATTTAGATGAATTTCCTGATATACAGACATTTCAATATTCCGTTATCTCTATACCATTGATGTATACTGGGATGATTTGTGTAGAATCGTATTTAAGGAAGGATTGTACCTTGATATAGAGAGATAATAAGATTGCAACACCATGTTTGAGCCAATAGACGAACGATGGGGATCAGTTTACATATATTTGACATACCTTATGATTCAAAGGCCCTAAAGGAGAATAACATGTGCATTTTGTTTTATCTATTTGCTCTATATGTAATACTCTATTGATTTAACTTTCCCCTATTTTTTTACTATCAACTTATTTATCATTTCTATACTGTAGACCTACAAGTTCTACGAGATCGTAATGATATTCCTCTCGGGCTCGTAAAGAAATAGTGACAATGTAACCAAACTTCAAGCATAATTGGAGGAGATTGAGTTATATGTTACCAGCAATAAGTACCATAAAAATAATTGTGGATGATTTAATCTGCTAGGAAACACAGAGTATGATTGACTATACAGAATATACTATACTTTACAGATAACAAGAAATTTAAGCTTGACATTGACTTTAATTTCCTTTGAAAAATGATCTTCTAATTCCAACTTCTGTATAAACTTTACTATAGACTGCCTAGATAAGTTGGACGAAGAAATTTGAATATTGAATTTTTTATTTTGACCAATATTTTGGTTTCAATGGTTTGTATGCTTTAAAGTCAGTGACTCTAGTGGAAACAGTAGTTTAAGCATCCAACAAACACAGATACGGTGCAAACAGAATAAAAGTATCCTTGCCTATTCCTCAAAAGCAAATTTTTATCATAGAATAGTGCTCTGTATTAAGAAATATTTTTGCTTGTCAACAGTGAGAAAGGTTTTGCATCCACAAATAAAAAAGGATATCTATGAAAAAAGTAATGGTAATATTATTCTGACTGCATGGTCAGTTAGCCTTAAGTATTGCTAATAATTTTTTCACCCAAGCCTGGAAGTCACTTCAATACAATAAATTAATTTTTGTATTTGATTTTTTCTTTGGAATTTTGAAAATCTTATAACTGATAGGTGTCTTGTTATTGTCTACAGCGTGCTTTTTTATCCGTTGTTCACGCCCCATTCCATTTAATTAAGGCATTTGACACTTCCTGAAATTTTTAGACCCTGAGTTTTTAAGAAAATAGAAGTAAAAAAGAAATGAAAGAAATAAAATAAAAAGCATTTTTCATTTTGATTGTTGATTTAATTAATTAACACCAAATTAATGATGAAAAGAATATTCCAGACTCTAGAGTACTATAATCAGGTTAAATTTTGCAATTAAAATCTTTTGAAAATCAATTTGCTAGGCATAGCACACACAATATATATTTGAAATAAAAAAAAAGGTTGCAAAACCTGCGATAGCGAATGAAAATGCAATATCAATTACCTGAAACTAAAAATTTTGTACAAAAATTCATTTTTGTTGATGCCAGCCTGACGTAGCCGCTTTTGTTTTAATTTTGGAAGAGGATAGTTTATGGACCTTATGTCCACGTTTCATAAAAGAAAACAGCTTACGCCCCATCACCGACAAAATGGGACATATCAAGGCCCCAGCCAAAGTAGAATTAGTATTCTACGGGAAAAAAAGAAAATTACCTTTTCTTACACTAAACCTTATGTTTAATGTAGCGCAAATTATACTTACAGCTGCTAGTAAGTTACCATTTATGGATGCAATCAATTATTTTGTCACCGTTTTGGTCCAATAATTAAATTTTCGGATTTGGATTGACATTTTAAGGACAGAAAGATTGAAACAGATTACAAATAAAGTTAAGTAAGGCAAGGAAACTTCAGTATGACCCCGTTAAGTCGGACACCGTTTAGGACGTCCCTTTAATTCGGACTGTTTTCTTCAGTCCCTTCAAGCTATAACGCACCGCTTTAGTCGGACGTTTCGAATTTCGAACGTTAGAAGTTCGAAAGCTTAAAAAAACAAATTGTGTTTTGTCTGTGCATGCTACCTTCACTTAAAAAAATTTTCAAAACGTAAGCTTAATTCTAGAACTTTGGCTGAAAAATACGAAATTTTAAAACAAATAGACAACGGAAAGAAATGTGCTGAAGTTATTAAAGATGACAATATACCAAAACAAACATTGTATGGTTGGCTGAAGGATAAGAAGAAAATCTACGAAGAAGTTGATGGGAGCCGAGCTGCTATCAAGAGGCAAAGAATGAGGGTCTCCTCTTATGAAGATTTGGATCAGGTCTGTTGTAAATGGTTTTTGAATACTCGCAGACAAAACGTACCAATTTCGTGGCCAATTTTCTATGCTAAAGCATTGTATTTCGCAAAGGAGTTTGGTTTGAACAAGTTCCAGGCGTCAAATGGGTGGATAGATAGATGGAAGAAACGATAAAATATCTGATTCAGAGCAGTTTTAGGTACTTTATTTTTTCTTACAAAGCTCTTGTTCTAATACAGGAAAAAATTCACTTCGCTCTTTAAATATTAATTTACAAGGTATTCTCATCCCCAAACCATCACCCAAATTAACAACTTTTAAACTTGCAATTTTAACTTTACAACTTGTTTTCTCCAAGTTAAGAAAGTAGAAAACCGTTTTACAAAAACGACCAGTGTTTTCCTTTGGGAGATGTCCTACAGCTGTAGTTTTATTTTTCACAGCTACAGCAAATTTCTTCATTTCATTATTTGGCTCCATTTCTGTGTTGAGGATTTCCTTCTCTTTCGGTAACCAAATATTTCGGTACACATGGAAACCCATCAGAAACGAATCAATCGGATATTACTTTTCTTTGATAATAGGAATGTTCTGCCCTCAATTTGTCGTTTTTTCTCACTGAAAGAAACCTTTCTTGCAATGATGTTTACTTTTAATTTAAAAAAATTATTTTGCTGAATAGAACGTTCGAATCAAATAATCGTCATTTTCAAAACGTTTATTCATAATTTAGACTTCTCAAATATTATTTAATATCTTTATTTCTAGCATTATAATTTATTCTTTGTAATTTTTTTTCGTCTTTGTAACTTTTTTAAAGGTGAAGACAATGATTTCACCGAATCTATGACAGCCCCATGGAAGGAGACCGTATTACCCCCGATATTATCAAATTGCGAGCCCCGAAACATTTTCAACACTGATGAATTTGTATTATTCTGTTAAGCTTTTCCAAAAAAACCCTCTCAATTTGAAAGGAGAAAAATGCTCCGGAGGCAAAAGCAGTAAGATACGTCTGGCTGATTGTTGAAAAGATTCTGTTATTGTGAAGTCACAAAAACCCCGCTGCTTTAAAAATATCAAAAGTTTGCCCTGTCGCTACCATACCTAGACAAAAAGCTGGATGAACTCTGAGCTGTTTGAGGAATGGGTAAGAGAACAGGATGCGAAATTTGAAAATGAGGGCCGTAAGGTGGCACTGATCTTAGAAAATTGTCCAGTCCATCCACAAATCGAAAATCTCAAGTCGATTACCATTTTCTTCCTACCTCCCAATACAACATCTGCATTACAACCAGTGGACCAAGGGGTAATTTGGTCATTGAAGTCAAAGTATAGAACCCGTATTATATAGAAATTTTTGGTTGTACTCGACCAAGGAAAGCAAGCCCCGGTAATTTCCATACTCGAAGCTGTGAAGGTTCTTCCCCACTCATGGAACGACGTTAGTAAAGAGGGAATAACGAATTGCTTCAAGAAGTCAGGCTTTTTAGAAGGTGGTTTAAGTGAAGAAAATGACGATCCCGTTTTTCACTTACTAGAAGCTTTGGATAAGCTATCGACACATGGTGAGAATTTTGTACCTGATGGATTGCAGTGTAAAGATATAGTACGACGATATACGTCGACAGCGATGTTCAAGTAACTGAAGGTTTACTAACCGATGGCGAAATAGTAGAGGCAATTCGTGGCAACGTTGAAGGAGAAGAGAACGACACGGATGTGGAGGCCCTAGAAATATACGAGGACATGCCTACCAAGTCATATAATGAAGAAGTTTCTCGAGCAATTGAAACACTTTTGGACTATTGTATATTTACAAAAAGTGGAGGAATTGGAAAACATGCCACCCAAGTGTCTTCGATTGTTCACAAAGAAGGTTTAGAGCTAAAGAAACAAAAAAATTATTACGGATTTTTTAAATCTCATGTTATTTTGTCTCTAATAGCCATACAGATGCACAAACCTTCCTGCACTTTTAAATCTTATTTTTTTTAACGATCTAATACCAAAGATTGCCAATTTGGCTGCAAAGAAAGTTTATCATGAATATATAATTGTGTTATTTTTTCTTTGTTACCTTATTTTCCAATATCCCCATTAAGCCGGACTAAATAAGCAGAGTCTGACTTAAGACGAAGTTCGGATAAGCCGAACTCCAGTTAAGTCGGACCAATTTTTTCGGTCTCTTGGGAGTCCAATTAAACGGGGTTATACTGTAGATCTTATAGATGATCTAAAAACAATTAAATCTTCGGACAATTGTCTTGTAACATAAAAATTTCCCTTTAAGTGATGATTTGTCTTCTTGATACCTAACAAATTTTTCCTTAAATAAACAAGATATTTTTAAAAATAAAAGTAAAATAAAATTTGACCCTTCAAGGTAAGTAGATCTAATAAGAACTGGTTGCTCGAATGATAACTAGGGATCAATCATGCTGCCATGTAGTTTTACCTCTTAACTTGAAAGTTTGTCATTACGTCTTTACGTTTTAACGCTTATGCAGGACGATATTCATAATAAAATTAAGAATGCAACTCATTAGATGACCACTGAACATACAGTCTTGTTCTAACATTGGCTACTAGTTACAGTTAGATTTTGGGTATCAATTAGTAAATTGTCGACTTAGGCTAAAGTGATGTATGTAGAGCGACCCGCCTATTTGAATATTTTCACCTCTTCTTATCGTGTGAATTCACTTGTCAAAGTTATTAACTTGATATGTTGAAATCTGGTCTCTTTCAAGCCATACACATAGATGAAATAGTGTATAAGTCAAACAGTATTTCCCCTGAGTCTCATAAAATATTTTTCTCTTTTCAAAATGATATGNGACGATATTCATAATAAAATTAAGAATGCAACTCATTAGATGACCACTGAACATACAGTCTTGTTCTAACATTGGCTACTAGTTACAGTTAGATTTTGGGTATCAATTAGTAAATTGTCGACTTAGGCTAAAGTGATGTATGTAGAGCGACCCGCCTATTTGAATATTTTCACCTCTTCTTATCGTGTGAATTCACTTGTCAAAGTTATTAACTTGATATGTTGAAATCTGGTCTCTTTCAAGCCATACACATAGATGAAATAGTGTATAAGTCAAACAGTATTTCCCCTGAGTCTCATAAAATATTTTTCTCTTTTCAAAATGATATGAGGCAAATACTTTCAAGAAAATATCTCCCTTTCATTATTTTGAAAAAAAGTGTCATTTTGTTTGACATTTGAAGCGAAATGTTCCATTAAAACAAGATCAGATCCATCCAGGTAGTTTATTGTGCCATTTTTTCCAAAACAATAACACCCGCCAAATTAGTTTACCCTACAAAAGAGCTCTTGATAAAAGTTACAACTTAAATCTTGGACATCAATTATTCTAACTAATTAAATATAGTACTAAACTATCCTTCATATATTTATTTGTTTCATTCATTACGAAAGAGCGGGTAGCTAAGGAATTTCTTTCCCCTCAGATTCTTTATTTTTTCATTATATTCGATCAAAAAATTTTGCACTGTTACCAAAATGTACGTACGTGATATTATGTTAAAGGAATAACATTGTGATTTATTTAAAATTTGATGTTTGATTATTTTTTAGAATGTGATTATTCTTGTTTTAGGACGATGTTGACTTCATTTCGGTGTCTTTAAACATATCCAAAAATTGGCAATTAAAAAGCCTTTCATCTGAATAACTAACGTTTGCTAGTCAAATTGAATTTTTTATAGCATGTACTGTATGAAAAAGCAGTTTATATTCAACATGAAATTACGATATTGGAAAATATACGATGATCAATTGAGATCATAAGTAAATATTATATTGACTTTCTATCTAATGCAATCACGTTTTGTTTCCAAATCGCTTAGTTTATTCTATTTCTATTTTCTAAGATTTCTAAACTGAGGAATAGTTCGTACATATCCCTCTGTTGTCTTTCTTCCACTGAAATGACCCACAGTTACTTGTCAAATTACATCTCCCTGTTTACACTGCAATTTATTGTATACTACATATGTAAAGGTTTTGCCACCTACCTTCATAAACCAATTCATCAACACATGGGAAAGACGTGAGATTCAACATTAACTGTTTCTCAATTGAACCCCCTACACTTCATATTGTTGCAGTAGTACAATAGATCAATTGCATTCGCTCTACGAGTTTCTTTGGCACCTGGAAACTGCTTTGTCAATAAGTTATTGGCATTTCTGATGGTAACATCCCAATCTAGTTTATTCGGAATATTTCGTTGTGAATATGGTAACATTTTGTTAGTGTTAAGTTCAGGCAGCCATTTCAAGCTTCGTTTATCTCTCACTTTAACTTAGCTGTAAATCTGTACTAACAACATTCCAACAAAGGAAGTATGGACTTATCACATAGTCTGAAGATGTTGGTAAAACCGGTAAAACAACCAGAGAGTAAACCACTAACTCAGGTAGGTTTGTTTTTTCTTTTTTTCTATAAAAAGAATGATATATGTGTTTGACTAACTCTTTGAGGTCAATCGGTGTTTTGAAGTGCAGGGGTGAGAAAGCCAATTCGCTCTAATCTTCCCTTTGTTTCCCAGGTTGTCTTGTGAAAACAGCCAGTGACTAAAACGCTTATCAGTAAAATAGAAAAGGACTAAAGTCAGAATTACAACTTTGATTCCTCACTGTTTCAACATCTGACAAACGTCTTGTTTGAAATAAATGTTTAGGTATTATAAATATCGGTGTGGATAGCTTAGGAAATGATTTCCCGTAGTCAATAAAGTAAAACTCAACTTTAAATACTAACCTGATTCAAGGAATATTTCATTTCGTATAATCTCAGCTTATTCTATAATTTTTGCTTGTATCGAACCTTGCTACGCACATGCTTTGTTAAGTTGCAATAACTTTAAAAAGCTTCGAATAAAAGTTATGTTGCTGACGATTGATGGGTACCTTAACATTGATATGAAAGTTTGACATTTGTTCGTTTTGAAGAAAGGTCAACACATTATCAAAGTGGTTGCCATAAGAAAAGAGTACTGGTTTAACTTAAAATGTCTGTATGTGTCTTTCGATATGTCGCCTTTCTTCACCCTACCTATTTTCTCACTTATCATGCACATAAATAATATTAATTTTATCGCTGTCCAAATCTTATATTTTTATACATTCTACTCTTTCGATACGATATAGGATAACTTAAAAGCTGGAAGGAATATGTATCCGATAGAAAACAAAAAACGATTTCGATACAATTGTAGATCTTTGGTTTAAACACTAAAAATCTGAACGCCAATTGCCGTCCCTGTTTTTTAACAGTCTAATGCAAAATTACGATTACCTAGTTGCTTTTCAGGGACATTTAAAGTATTATTAATATTGCTAGTCTTACCTTTTATTACTTGCTAATAAAATATGAGATAACACGCAACATTGATTTGTGGATGATATCGCAACATTGATATCAAGATTGACGCTAACTATTTTGATAGTGTAAAGCGAGTATAAATCAGACCAGGAATGTCATTATTGTGTTATAAGAACTATCCACTGCAAGATAGTACCTTACTAGATTATTTACGTTTTATTAAGTTGTTGTATCATGTTCAGAAAAGCAATAACCTGGAGCCTTATCAAGAAGCAAAGCTAAAGAGACGCAAAATCAAATATCTATTGGGATGTTGACATTTGTAGTGATTACTAACATCATACCTTATACTCTTCAGTTAGGAAAAGGCCAAATTATCAAGGGTACACTTCAAAATGAAAGCAATCTTAGTTGGTAGGTACACTTGAAAATAAATTCGAGGAGAAGTTTGAATAAAGGGTAGTTGGTACAAAATGAAATTATATATTGTTTGTGTGCTAACCGTAATAACTTTCTGCTCGATATAGCTTCACAAAAGAGGCCTCTTATGTGCCCTGACAGTTCATAGTTTAAAGGATCACAAAGTTTACATTAAATATAACACTGTAATAATGTGTTATTTGGTTATAGATGCGTTATTTTTCGCAAAAGAATAAATTTTGTATGAGGTTAAATGGTGCCTGTCCTTGTTTTTCACAACCCTAAATTAATTTAACAATACTTGTCATGAAGTTTGGTATTGAGCATGTTTTCAAAGTTCTGCTGACCGCCTATCGACAAGAATTTTGGCAGAAATTCACAAAAGTGAGATTAATATTTTCTTTAAATTAATATTATATAAATGTTGAGGTTTTGGATTCATATTGTTGTGACTGCCAGTCCTTTGGTAAAATGTATTTTTTTCCTGAAAAAAGTTGTCTTTGGCACTGCTTCATAAAATTCAGAACAAAAACATGTATTTGTGACCTGTTACTTCCGTAATTATCTGACTAATTACTTCAAAGACGGTTTTTTCCTTCAGTCGAAACTGCTTAGTTAAAATTTAAAAAAGATGCCTTCATTTCACAAATTCTGAGTCTTTTTCCAAACTTTCGAGGTATTATTTCTATATTTTATTCTCTTGAATAAATATTGGTTACAGTTTTAAGCCAACACAGGGCTGTTGGGATAAAATTCTGTATTATCTAACCTGGGCGCTAGTGTCCGAAATTGTACGATGATGTCCTTTCAGGGGGTACACATATTTATAACTATTCACACTGGGCTCTTATTTTAGGTAACAGCAGGTATCCTAAGAAAAAGATTCACATTAACACTCTTTTTTTAAAAGTAGACATACTATAAACTATTCCACTGAGCTAATTATTTTATTTGACAGACTGATTTGACAATGATGTTGTATGAGCTTTACTTCGTACGATAATGAGGTAAAATGATAATAAAGGAAAGAGAAATCTTAACAAAAACCAGTGTAAAAGGAGAAGGCTTTCTTAGAATTACCTAGCATGTTGCAAAGCAAGACTTTCACTTTCGAAGCAAACTAATTAAAATACAATTTAGGAATCCTGCAATTTTGTAAGACACGGAGATTCTAAAATGGCCATGCAGATTTATGCTATGTTATAAGAGAAATAAACAAATCGTTAGCTATTCTGGGTTTTTAAGGACATGGCAGTGGAAATCAATGTTTCGTTTTGTGAATTTTCGTAAAGAGAAGAGTGAATGAATGACATAATCATATCAGTCATTAAATAAGTTCTTTATTTATAATATAATAAAAAGCATGAAATATCTTCCTATAACCTATATAAGAATATAACAGTAGAAAGCTGGAGATTCAATACACGTACACGCCTGCACACACACACACACACACACACATATATATATATATATATATATATATATATATAATTTATNATTTATGTTATGTTATAAGAGAAATAAACAAATCGTTAGCTATTCTGGGTTTTTAAGGACATGGCAGTGGAAATCAATGTTTCGTTTTTTGTGAATTTTCGTAAAGAGAAGAGTGAATGAATGACATAATCATATCAGTCATTAAATAAGTTCTTTATTTATAATATAATAAAAAGCATGAAATATCTTCCTATAACCTATATAAGAATATAACAGTAGAAAGCTGGAGATTCAATACACGTACACGCCTGCACACACACACACACACACACACATATATATATATATATATATATATATATATATAATTTATATTTTGTAATACATATGTACTAAATATATTTAATGGTATCATTGTAAAAATCAATAGATGCTATAAATGCAGAGTAATAATTAAAAAAGGTAGAATATTTGGGACATTATTAAAAATATCTGCACTGGCCATGTTAAAGGAAAAAAAATTCTCTATGTAATTGTAATTGACTTTTGTTGATCATCTGTTAAATATTATCTTCAACGGCGAAGATTTGGTTGAATGGTAGCACAAAAATACAGAAAACTGCCAGCTACATTTATCTGTGTCTTTCCCGTCTAAAAGAACGAAGAAAATTGTATTTCATTAAGGGTTTTTTAATTGGAATGATGTGCTCTGATCTTTCTTTTTAGTCACTTTAGTACAAAATCGATGATTTTTGTGTTTTTTCTTAAAGATCAGAGGGATTATTAAACTTATTATTTACCTAAATCAAGTTTAGAAACTGGCTAATGTATTGACATGGCAAATTGTTTAGGAATAAAAGTAGGATAGTTCCACTGAGAATATATGTAACATGAATCACGGTATGGCCTACAAAAGGGAAAAATATTATTTTCCTAAAATTCTAGGGTAACTTTTGACGATTTTAAGGCTTTCAGATCTTCTACGCTATTAAGATAAGAGTACTTTTCCTGCGTTTTTTGTAGAACGATTTTTCAAAATAGCTAAACCAATGTCAATGTGGTAGTCCATATGGTCTTTAAAACTTTGTATAAGTATAATAAAAATAGTGAACTATGTTATCTGCTCAAAATGTGCACGTTATTTACTATATTAGAAGCATTGGTGGTAATTTTACATGTAATTGTAATTACAATCAGAAGTTAGTTTAAAGCTAAGTAAATACCAATGCAGTAAGAATCGCTGCAAATTTTTGTTTTCTCTAAAATCAATACAGAAGAATAAGTAAATGGGTAGAGATGAGCGCTGTGTATGGTTTGAGCAGTACCAGGATCAAAATTAAAAGTAATTTTAGGAGAATTCATGGTTGTGGATTTAAAAAATAAGCAGATTAGAATGCAGATCCGTTTGTCTTTATATTTACAAACTGATATATGACAAGGTCAGGAAGATTGTTAATTAGAGAAAGGATTGAAACAAGGTTTAAAAATTGTAGTGCTTTCGTATTTATGTAAAAGGTATCAGATTAATGAATGAGAAACAACCTTCATTACCGTGGATGACAGAAATGCCCTGTTTATAGACACAAAATTCTTTTGCTAAATACCTTCTGGCTTCAGCTACTGGAGACCTCTTTTAAAAGCTTGATCCAAACTACACAGTTGTTTACAACTTAACTTAACTCAAGACTGTTCTGATTATGGTCGGGTTTCTTATTCTGGTGCTCTTTTCTCTCTTATTTGTCCTTCGCAGAGAGAATATTTATCTCTTTTGACTCAAATTTAAGTGAGATCCTCATTGAATTATCAAAGCTCTCATAAATACAAAATACAGATAGTCCCATTTTGAGCAACCAGTTTAGTCTTCGTTGTAGTTAGAGACAATAGCAGTAGCAGTAGATAAAGATAACCTTGCACCAAACTAAGGGTTACAAATAAGGTCATGCTTTTTAAAACACCCTATATTGTGCCTATTAAATATAAAATTCATTTCAAATGCTGGACAGGGAATTGATTGAAAGACAAAAGGACTTGACAAGATTTGTTAACTGTAGAGCAGATAGAAGATTTTTAAACAAAGGTTGAGAACTCCATATTTTATTGAGAGGAGCTCTGTAAAGTAATTTGTAGGAACAGTTACAATTACTCTTGTACCCCATCGAACAATAGAAAAGTCAAGAGAAGAAAAACTATCGAGTTCTTCCTGTACATCCAACTTTGTTATGGAAAAAAACAGAAGAAAATGAAATTGTGGCTCTCGTGTAATCAGAAAGGAGCAAGCTGCAGCTGTTTCAAAAAAGATTACTGATTAGAGACAAAAGACAATATAACTAGATAAGTGTGAAAAGGAAGAACATTATCCTTTTCGTCATTCAAAAAATTGTAAATGGTGCTAACCTACAAAACTAAACGCATGGGTCTCAGTGAAATGTGTCTAAGTATTGGTCTACCGGTCTTTAGTACAATTTGTAGCAATTTCTTGGTACTCTGAGAACAAAATATGATGAGATGTATTTTGCCGGTAAGCATAAAAACAATGAAAATAGGGAAAAGGAGAGAGGCTGGGTAATTAAGCTTATTCAAAATGCCACAAATGGAATCGAATGAAAGGATAAAGATCATTGTCATTTCCAATAAAAAAACCTTTTCTTTGGTTGAGTAGAAAAATTTAGACATAAGACTTCATACACTCTGCACCCTTTCGCACTTTATCGTTTGCTATCTGTTGTGCGCATGGAGAATGCGGGATATACGCCTATTTTTACAAAAAACAACGTTGTAATAAGTGGATTTGTGATGAACTGCGTTGAAATGAAATATATAGATTTCTTGTGAAAACAACATGCAATTATAATTAAACTGGAAGGGTTTTTCTATCCTAGAGAGAGATTTTTCCTGATCATAAAAATTGTACCATTTAGCTTTAGAATATTTCTTATTGACAGAAAGCTAAGAAGTTAAAATATCACCTTCATTATTCAACTTGTAGTTATCTTAGAAAGGACATTTAAATGCTTGAACCACGAACAGACACAATTTATAGGTGAAACAAAGACAGATAGAGCAGAAAATGCGACCATTTTTGTGCAAATCCATGACAAAATTTAAAACACCAAACACAACATGAAGTTTCAACTTCTATAATCTACAATCCCTTCTGGAAGAAACACTAAGTATTGATTGTAGAAGGTGACTGGAGAGCTTAACGATCATACAGCTAAGTATTTCCGGGTACTCAAATTGGAGTATTTGGGTAGGGAAAAAAGAAAAAGTAAGAGATAGAATAAAGAAGAGCAAGATAAAAATAATCGCTTGAGGTTTAGTATGTCTCCAGCACAACCACAAACACCAAAAGTAGCAAAATTCATTAAAACCATGCATAGATATAAAGACAATTATCCAACGAGTACATATGAAATCTGTCATTTTTTAAATTGGCCTCCATATTTGTATCATAAAGTACAAGAAGACCTTGAGGTCAGCTCGCGAAAAAGGCTCAAGCCGATGTGCTGCTCAGCGTAGCAAATCTTAAATAAAGAGAAAGGTAGATTAGAACCAATTTCTCCAAATTTCTTTTATTGTATTTGGCGTTGTGAAAATTGTTCTATTTCACTTTAAAATTTTGTTTAAAAAAAGTGGAAAAGCAAATGATAACTTTTTTGATTCAAAGACGCAATAACGGATAGAGGCATTACTAACTCATAGAGAAGAAAACTGTATTCGAGAAGAACTATCCAAAAAGAGTTTAGAAAATAATCATCCTCCATAAAGACAATCAATTTGTCCAATATTTTTTATTTGACATTGAAATGGCCTCCTTATTTTTATTCATCTACTAGCTTTTAGAATAATAAACTCAAATAAGGCCTCTCTCTTCTTCTGTAAAAGACATCTATTACAATATGACAGAGAAAGCGAATTATAGGAACAAAGTTTATTTGTCGACTTAAATAAAGAGAAGTTCTGAAGAAAAAGCCGGATCCACTTCCCTGGATTACTATTTTAGAGATTTTAGGAAGAACGCTGAAATCTGACAACTTTCAAAATAACCATGTATGAAACCTGCAATAATGGGCTGACATGTTGATAGCTTATTGTCTTCTAGTAACAATACTCCAACACAGCTTGAAGTAACCAAAGATATAGTTTTGATTCAGATCCTGCTGTTGTACTTAATGAGTAATATTTGAGATGGCAAGAGATGTTTTCAGCTAAATGGCATTAACTCTTGAGCATATGATCTTGTATGTAGCTACACAGCAGGTATTGCCTTTGGTTAAAATAGTCCAGCTAACAGTTTTTCACTATGTCACATATCTCTATTACACTTATTTCATAATAAATTATTATCCTGTCATTAAGTGAAAACATAGAGGTAACCTTTAGTTGAAAGTTACTTTTGTCCTTGACATGCTTAACATTGTTTCTTTGTATCGTACCGGAGATTACCTTACTCACGAGGCCATCTTGTATCTCTATAAATCCACCATCTGCCCTTGCATAGCGTACTGCTGCCGTATCTGGAAAAGTGCTCCATCATCTCATGTTGATGACCTTGATCAAGTTCAAAAAAGCATTTGTAACTTGCTAGGTCTAAATCTTGCTGCTGCTCATCAACATATGTCTCATCTATGGAATATGGCTTGCCATAGTCTTTTCTTTAGATATTATCATGGAAAGTCTTCTGACGAGTTTTCCTCTCAGGTACCACCTCAGTCTGTAACATCTCCTGTGACTCGTTTCTCCCAATGCATTCTTTCTAGTACATTATCGTCCCTCGTTGTACTAAATATTTCTATGAGTCTTGTTTTTCCCCCGAACTGCAAGGTTGTAGAAATCTTTGGATTCTGATTGCTTTTCTAGATCATATGACTTTACTCTTTTTAAGTCTAAGGTTAAACCTTATCTCTTGTCTTAATCTTCTTGTGTCTTTTTTTGAATATTTTTCTTCTTTTTCTATCATTTCTTTACAGTTTCACACATTTAGTGGAAGTAAATCTTGTATAGTTTTTAACCATTAAGAAAACAAAAAATAACAAAAACATATGCCTAACATGTTTTGTACATTTAATTAATAGCATTTTAGTTATGGTGTCATCGTCTGCTCTTGGGAATTAAACATTAGACACCACAGCACCAAAAAACGTGAATATACTTGGTCAATCAATTTGGCTCATAAGATAAATATTGAGAAAAACTGACCAGAGGAAATAATTACTTCAAAGAGTCAGAGCAAAAACAGAAGAGTACTTATCATAATAACATTGATTTAGGTGGAGATGGATTCCATTAAAGAGACGGACATTTTGAAAGAGAAAATTCTAAAGGGGTTGTAAATTTTTAAAGTCATTAAAAAGAAGAATAGAAAACGACAACAAGCATTTGTTCACGAAACAACACCATTTCCACCCATAATATTTTCTTATTTTCATGTAGTCTAAAAATAGTTTAAGGGAATAAAAAAAGCTTTTACTGAAAATTAGAACTTGGAAATAGTAACAGGCAATGAGAGAAACAAGAATTAAATGCTTGGGTGATCTTGAAAAAATGAAAATCTCAACAGTACAGAAAGCATTAGATAATTGGTTTCTGTCTGAAACATCTGACTTGACGGAGTCCTTACAAATTTAGAAATGATTTTATTTAGAAGTTGAGACTTTCAAAATACTGCAGCTGTGCAATAGCAAACAAAAATGTATCTACTTTTTGCACTTTTTACATTGATAACTTCTGCCCATTTTTTCAAATAATGTGAGTTTCAGTATCAAGTTGGGGTAGATTTTAATGCTAGACAGATGAAAACACACTTGAAAGGACTTTTATTGTATTGTAAAAGTGCAATAAAAAACTGTTTTACAGGTATGTGTGCTTCGAAAAAACTGTTGGTAAGGTGACAAACCGCTGATCTGTAAGTATTAAATAAGCATTTAAATTGATAGAAAATAAAGTGTTAGTTTAGCAACAAGCCTTTAATGTCAATTTTACAGCCACAGCCAAACCTTACTGACCTAAGAATCACCTCTATGTAAATTGCCACTAATGATAGGACTCAGATTGTCTCGTAAAGAACGCTAATTTAATGAAAGTAAGACTAAGTACCTTCACTTAATAACAATAAGCAAAATACTATTTTCAAATTGTATTGTACATAAACAAGTCCCATTCCCATCAGTGGGCAATTTCCTAGTGGACTACAGCGGAAATTCTTTTAGTCAGTGAAAAACCTCAAAATTTTAGTGTCTCACATATTTGGAATGAAGTTTCTGTTACTACGTTTACAAGTTAGTTAGCAATATGTAGATTAACGACTGATACTATTACTGTGTCTTAAAATGGTGATAAAAATAACATGACACATGGCCAGTTACGGTAGGTTCCGACGTACAATTTATTAATCATAATGCCACAGTAATTCCAGAACTGTCTGCTTTAAGTGCATTCTGGTGAAGATGGGAGGATTACTGTAGATTCTAAAGCATATGATAGTTTATCAGTAAGGCAAGGCATAATTAAATCACGTTTTTGAATGCCCTGAGAACTAGATCTTTCTCTTGTTAAATTAACTTTCAGAATGTATTTAATGCTACCAAGGAACCTGACCTGATGAAAACATTCCAATACAAAACAGCAAATACTCTCATTTTTCTTTGTACGATAGGTAATCTTTATTGTATGTACACGTACAGAAATGTATTTTTCAGTGTAGAAAATAGATTTAAACATTACAGTAAATAAAAGTGTACTATACTTATGCAATGCACGTGCACCAAAACATGCAAAGCTTCTAAACAACTACATGCGCATTTTCCCTTTAATATCCAACTAAAACTAATTTAACTTCATGGTACTTGCATATCGAGGTGCAACGTACTTAAAAAAGGGTCGCATTTCATGTCCCCTTTTTATAAATTACGGTATTTTACGTTCCCAAAGTGATCTTGATGCGCAAAAGTTTCATTGCAGAGATATATGCTTATTGGGCTTTATAACTATATTCGATTATGTAATAATTTTGCATCAAAGCATTTTTATATAAAAAATAAAAACAATTAAACAGAAACTTTAATAGATCACAGATTGCATTGAAAACCAATTTGGTGAAAGAAATACTTGAATGGAAAATTGCCCTTGGATTTTTTGACATGTACAGAAATTTGTTCATCAAATAGTTCTGTTAAATTTAACATGTTGAAAAGTAAGATTTCCTTTGTCTTAATCATTGGCTTGAATATACTAATTTTTTTCCTTCCATTGATAGCAGGTCTTTTTTAAATGCGATAAGAAAAGTGTATCACTGTTGCCCCTTTCAATATTGATTAGACTTACAAATTTAAATAAATAGATAAATTAAATGCCTGCAAATATAGTCTTTTGCAAAGGTGTTTTTAAAGTTTCGGGTTTACAAAATTGGTTTGATCTTCAATGTTGATGAAAATCCTGTAGACATTTTACCTCTGCCGATTGCCAGTATCAACATTACTATAAATCCAAAATAACTCCTAATACTGTTTCTTACTTCTAGATCATAATACATTGTCTATATCACACATTGGGCCCAACTTCTCTTTTTTTACATACTCTCCATAATTTGATCTTTTAATAAAATCAACTTATTCTTTCCTTTATTTTCTCTGTGTTTAGCTTACGAAGTCTTGCGAAGATGAACATAAATCTTGCTTATTCGAATTTTTGTTAAACTGAATTACTTTAGCATCATTCAGACGTATTTCAATTTGATAACTTTAGTTTTGACAAGAAAAAACATTGATTTTGAAAAATAGGAAAAGTTTTTAATTCGACCAACCAATTTTTCTTCAGGTTCACCAAATTGATGTCCCTTTAAATATCTCACGCTGAATTTTATTTTTATTCTAAAGGAGAGACCATCAAAGGAAAGAGCATTACCATAAGCTGGCTGTGATTCAGGGGGTTTTCCTTCATTTGATATTGTGATAAAGCAATGTCCATATTGTGTTATGAATCTTCAAAAATATAGATTTTTCTTTTCGAGATTAATATTGTGCTAAAGCAATGTCCATATTGTGTTATGATTCTTTAAAAATATAGATTTTTCTTTTTGAGATTAATCAGCTTCACCCTTCATTAAGTGTTCTATCCCTTTTCCAAATACTTTCATAGACACTGCTGATTTAGCGATGACATTTTGGAAATTTATCACTGACTATAACATTTCTTGAAATAATTATTCCAATTGATTTTTATAAACGGTAATAAACAATTGCATACGAATAACTAGGAAAAGTAGATGGGAAATATCTAGTGTTGTTTAAAATACAGCGTTAAGTATTTAAAATAAATAAGAAACACATTTTAATTGATAAATTCATTCCAATAATAAAATTGTTGAAAAGAAAAAGCAATCAAAAAAGTTAAGTAAAGTTGACCTGAAATCAGTTTCAAAAAGATACTGAAAATGGAACGGTACCGCAATTTAAAAATGTTGTAGACTATAAATTATAAATAAACTATAAATTTTTATTATTTTTTTATTACATTTTTTTATCCTGAATATGTCAGTCAAGATTGCTTTGGTTAGCAAAATACGTGTCTTAAAAATCTCTCGTAGGTTAATAAAATCCACCACTTTGAAGTGCTGTACACAATGCCGCAATAAACATCTTCATAGTACAATACATGAAATAATGGACAGTCCAGTTGATTGGACGATTAACTGGACTGTTCAGTATTTCCACGGGTGATAAAAACACGAGGGTTTTTTTTGTTGTGAAATTCATATCAAATTTTTATTAAGTTTCGATTTTCAGAATTGGTATCAGTGAAAAACGATTCCATGTCTTTTTTTTAAACTAACAGATGAGGGTTCTACTATAATGGGTTACAAGTGATAGCTTTTTTTACTTTTCGTTTAATTTTTTCCCTTTATCTCCAAATTTTTTCTCAGAAAACATTTACAAATAACTTACAATGGAGAAAGAATTTGAGTAAAGTATTAATACCTAAGTTGTTAAAGCTCAAAAGGGAAATCTAATGCATAATAATTGGAGGATAAACTGCTAGCTATCTATTTCTTTAAATAAACTTTTTCCACCTTTAAATTTTTTGAACATTAGAAATACTCTAAAATGGTACTTTTTTCATAAGGGGATTCATCAAATGAGAAAGTGGTGTAAAGCCTATGTTGCTAGAGGTTCGACTCTATTATATTTATACCGTTGCCTTTGTGGGAAAATGATGTAATGGTAACGTACATGCATCAAATAACGAAGTGGAATTTATGAGAGGTAATTTAAAAAATGAGTAGAGGTGTGGCTAAACCAATATAGAGTGTTATTCAGGTAATCGGGAACAAGAAAAAAGGCCAAAAAGAGGAGGAAAGACATGACAGTACAATATAATTAATTGCATTTCTTGGTTTAGACATTGAAAATTTGTACAGCAGTTTATTGGTTGTTGGGTTGTTGAGTTGGGTTATTTATTTCAACATTGGTCAACCATACATTGCTAAGAAACAACCATGCATTCTTTGATCACCATTAAGTGTTTTCTCCTAGTAGTTTCACATAGCATACTTTTGATACAGTCCATGAATTTAATCCTTTGCAGGTCTCTGGGTTGCTTTTTTTCTAGTTTTTTTCCTACAGTGCTAAACAATCTAGTTCTTGCTTTCTTATCCAGGGACACAAAATGTCAGCTGTTTCTCATAAACCTACTTCTTTACCTAGCCCTCTAGACATAGAGGATCTTCCTAGAATCTGGTTCTAATTCTGTCTCTATGTGACAGTCTTGAAATTCTGTGTAGAAACTACATTTCTGAAGTTTAGAGATTGTCTTTTAACTGTGGTGTGGCGTTCCATGTATTATAGTCATATTAGAGAATGGGCAAAAATCAAACTTAATCAATCATCACTTTTGTTTGAAAGACGTGCATCTATTGTCACATATAGATGGTAGCCAATTGAACTTTTCTTCAAAAAATACAAATTCGTTTTTCACTATTCCATTACTTTTGTCATCCGATGTGACAATTCTCCCAAGACAGTTAAACTTTGATTTCTTTTCTATTTACTTTCCTTAATGGGTATCTTTTAGTTTAGAGACAAATTTTTGCTCACTATTATCAACCACATGCTCCCAAAATGTCTCCAGATCTGCTTCTGATGCTGCAATTAAAACCGTTCCATTGGTATAGCACAGATTGTTAATGTTGTGTCCTATAATTATTAAAATGTTCCATCCACATGGATGATAGAGATAGAAATGACTGGCTTCATTTTAGATATTTTAGATAGGTTTCCACCTTGTTACTTCGTCTCCCACTCGTATAGCTGGGGATTGTTCTAATACATTTTTTGCGATTATGGGATCCTTACTATCAAAGTTAAAGAACTGCAACAATCCAAACAGCTTTATATGTAAAATCTTATTAGGGGATTTGATATGACATTTAAAACTTTGTATTAGAGAAATAGTTACATATTTTGTTGATATCCTTTTTATTTCTCTGCAAGAAATTTGAGTACCAAAATTGCATTTGTTTGTTTCTCTGTCGTTGATATAACCAAACTGAGCTGTAGAAATTTCAAGTGCCTCTTTCTCTTTCCATTACTTTTTTCAAAATTACTTTTATTACATGGCTCTTGATGGAAATTGTCCTTTGTAGATTGTAATGCATTGTTCCTGGTTGTTAAGGGAAAGTAATAAACTCAGATTGTTTCAGATTGTTCCAAGTTATATAAATATGCCTCATTAAATTATGATGACACAAAGAATGATTCCTGTCTGTATTCCCTCTTTCAGTTTCTAATATCAATGTGCTTTTAGTAGCATTTTACGCATCTAACTGGAATGCCCTCTGGAATGTAATATTTCTATGCTCTAAGCTTTTACTCCTCTGTTATACTCTTAACTGCTTTTTCAATTTAACTCTTAATTTGGTAAGTGCAGGGTTTCAATCGCTAGAACAATCTGCACCTGGGAATACGTTGCAGTCTAAAACACCTACTTTTTTATTTATGTTTCAAAATGTAATTCTGACCTTCTGAGAGCTACACTCATTTATTGAATCTTTCAATTTTCCATTAATATATATATATGGAGATGGAAGCATACGTTTGTACCAAGTAAAAATTGAATGGACCACAGTGACTGAAATCTTCTGGTTCACAATAATACCAACATCTTTCAACCTTCCTTTTAACCAGAAAAATATTACAGAGCAGTTGTTCTTTTAAAATAGAGCAATTCTCTTCTGTTATTTTTTACATAGACCTATCAATTTCTTATTTTAACTCGTTGCATTTTACTTGAGGCAATTTCAAGCTTCCTGGATTATTGTAATATTCGGACATTCCAAGTAGAATTAATTATGATGTGATCATTTTTTTAGCAGTGCTTGTTGTTGAAAAGGCACCTCCGTTTTTACTCATATTTTTGACGAAAACAGTAGCAGTCTTGCTTTACTTGTATGGGTAATTTGTTAAACGTGATTCAAGCTACTAACCGTTATTCTCACCGTTGAATTTATTTGTATTTTTTTCCCGCAACACTAAAGCAGATTCATGATACTGCAGTAGATTCAGTATGATTCTTTTAGGCTGTCTCCCAAGCCATTGCACCAACAAATACCAAGCTCAAGGTAAAGATTTTCCTTCAACCAGGCTTTATAGCAAGCTAGAATGACGATAGCTGAGTTCTAAAAGCAACAACCAATGTGATATACTGACGTACTAACATGGAAAAAAAAAGGAGTTCAGTAGCATTTTGTTATTTTAATTCCATGTTTGTTCTACAATATTTATCTAGCACCAGGGTAATACTTCTTTCCTGTATATTTGCTGAAATTGGGTCTATCTTAGTATTTTGTTTCCTTAGATGGTGTGGAGAATAAATAAAAAGAGCAAGTCACTCCTACAAATACAACAGTTTACCATGCAAGAGAATTGTGGTTCAAACCCTTGCCACGCCCTTGGAAGTACGACGCCCAATTTATTTTTTTAGTATTAGTGGCATACTACTGAACTTGTACATGTTTTCAGTGATAGAAATGAGAGGTGGAAGAAATCAATAAATTAAAAGATTAAGAAGTACAAAGAAAATAAAGTAAGACCAGTAACTATCTGTAGTAAAGTAGCTTCAACACTTGCTTGGGGTGAAAGACCTAAAGAAATACTGGGAATGTTTTTAAACGAAATTTTTTTAAAGGAAAATACAACCAAGCTGAAGAATGCAACCCGAAATAAGCTGAGTATGAAGTTGCCAAAAGTTACCATACAAAAAATTCCTAGATTCAAACTTTAAAACAGGACATATTTACAATCAGCCAATTAGTTTGTGCACTATAGTTTTAAAAGATAATTCTTTTGAAACCAATGAAAATAACTAATATGCCTGGTATAGGTGAGAGATAACCCGGAAACCTTAAATGAATTAAATGCCCCTTCCTTGAAGAGCAAATCTAATGTAAATGAAAGAGTATCTTTATATCAAACAAATTAAACATTACTTTATAACATTTAGCCTCAAACTCCTGTTGAAATTTAACAGAAATACTTCATGGCTTTTGCTATCCGAGACAAACACCTGACAGAGTCCACTGCTGCAAAACAGATAGGCTTTTAGTTCTATTCCATCTAATAATTTTATGACCTCTGTAGTGTATTAAAAATTAAGAATCTACACACATAAATATAGAGTCTTAAATGTTTTGTATTATCTTGCTTTATGTCTTTTTTAATACCAAAAATCTGCATTTCCATGTCTTCAGAGCACTCTCCTTTTTTGTCTTGAAAGGAAATGAGCACGATGACGCTGATTGACCCTGCCTTGTATGACCTTATCAAAAAGACTGTGTATACGTTTTGTGGCTTTGTAAACACAAAATAATCTTATTTAAATCCTATTGAATTAAAAGTGTGCTTCCAAAAGAACACAAAATATGTGCCCGAATCTTTATGTCAAACATATCATAATGTTATTATAAAAAAAAAATTCAAATGCCAATTCACAAATACTGTTTCCATGCCATTCTACTACAGCTGACACTTAAAAGTGTTTTTTAACCAGTTGTTTATATATACAGGTAAATTTTGCTCTGCGACTCGGAAACATGGGAACTTGCCACCAGTTATATGACATATGGCTCTTTCCTGTTATTTAAAACATTTTAGAGTCACTTTTTGTTTAATTTTTGATAAGTTTGGGCATTTTGTTTTCGTCTATTGGTATCAAATCTATAGGAATTGATTTTAGTACCAGTATAATGATTTCATAATTGGATTAGTACTTGAAGGGTAATGGGCTTTCTGGCTGCTTCTCCGTGATGCGGATCATCGTATGTCACAAAAAAATAACACAGTTCATATTTATAGTATTTGAAAAAAATACCCCATGCAAATTATTGTTGATACAAGGCTATGTACAAAATGTTCAAAGCGAAAACATTGAAGAAATAACTTTTTGGAATATTAATTACTTTCTTGTTCTAGGTGAGAAAAAAAAGTATATTGTCACTCATGAGTCATAGTTCTGTTAGCAACTTTGACCTTGTTCTAGTTCATACATATTGAGGAAGTATCAGTAACACTTATAAACACAATGTACTTAAAGACATGGTCAGTTAATTTTACAACATACTGGTGATTGGGATCTTGCGTTGTCCTGGAAAAAAAAAGAACTTATCCAACACCAAGCTCTTGACAGTTTATTTCTTAACTTAAACTAAATGCAGAAACATGTTTTTGTCACTCTTAATAAAAAGAGGTTTTTGTCCTTGTACAATGTCACTGGTTGGTTTATCACCACTAATCTGTTAATAAGAAAAAAATATTTTCCCGCCTAATTGATAAAAAATATTAACAATCAATTATTGGTCTGAAATTGATGACCTATAAATGAATGTCTACTCTTTTCTACAAATCTAGAAAGCACGGAAACATTTCAAAAATTCTAGTACATCCTAGAATATACTAGAAATTACTTAAACGAAGACCAGTGACTGTGCAATAGCTGTGCAAAATTCAATGTCCCCAGCTGGCCTTTATTGACCTCCATTGCAACCCGTTAATGGCCTGTTGCCACCCTTATCAATGTCAGCGTTTGGTGCAGCTTGCATAAAATTATCTTAAAGATCTAATTTTAAACCATCAGGCTCAAAGGTGGAAACCACAACTGGACTATATTTGGGCAAAATGGCCTCATCTAAAACGTAAACTCCTTTCAATAAGACGTCCATAAATCCAATCTAACTATTCAGCAATGAATCTTGACCAGTAAAAGCAGATAGAAGAGAAATTCAATTGCAAATAAAATTAAAACGTTGAAGTAATGCTTTGGCGTGAGAATTGAGTTGTACTAAAATTTTAAAATATAATATGTGCAAGGACAAAAAAATGCTTATACAAAAATCATGAGGAAATGACATTCAAATTTTTAGACATTGTCTAGTGACTAGGCCTCAAGGTAGAAATCAGGTTACGTACAAGGAGAAGGTAGAAGGAAAACGATTGACATAGAGATATACAGAAGGACAGATAAGAAGACAGCTGAGAAGTAATTGCGGTGAGCTATAGCTGCCGCACACAAAGACAAAACACAGGGAGAGGAACAATACATTGCCTTATATTGACGATGGGGTGCAAAAATATTTATATCAACCTGAATCCAGGACATAATTTAATAAGCACATTCCTCACCACAAAACCAAAATAACCAGAAAGGAAGATACGTAATACGTCAGTAGGGATCTAACAAATCTGAAACTGCTCAAACTGGTACCCTCTACAAAAAAACTCTCTTGCCTTACAACTACTGTCTATTAAAGTGTAGGCCCTACACATTTAACAAGACCTTTTAATGCAAGGGAAGAACCAGCAGCTCAACTCTCTAGTTTAAAAAACAAACCTTTTAAGAACCTATGATAAACCAAACCAAAAATGTAAAAGGGTGACATGGAACGCTGAATGGAGTGATTTTGTTTACTTTGTAAGATGCATTTTTTGAACACCTTTACTAGGAGGTTTGCCAACCAAGGCTAAGGAAATCCACCTCCTAATAAAAGGACTGCTAACACTCCTGGTGTAAACACCGTATTTTAAGCTCTCTGGACAGGGTTACAGTAACTACACCTTGTCTGAAGCTAAGCTGGAGGTAGCTGTGGATAACAATACATTTGAAAACTATGCAACTGGATGCAGATTTATGTCACTACTCAAGTTAAGTTTATGATAACTTTATAGTCAATATTCTATTGCTTCCAAATCTAGATTATGAAGATTTATTTTTTATGGGCTGATTAAAAGATCAGAAACATCATGTAGTTATTTCAAGTTGTAAGAATGGAAAAAGTGATACAAATGTACGACAATATTTAAATGTATATAAAATATGGAGGGGGAGGTCCTGACAAAGAAGGTCACAAAGTACAAACTATATATGCTCCTTGCATATATATATATATATAGATATATATACTCAATCTGCAGACAGTACTGTTTCGCCCTTTGTGGGCTCATCATTGCAGCACAGAGCTTCTGAGACATAACTCTCTGGCCATGTTGCCGGAGCAAACACAGCTTAAAGAGTTATTGTGGGATCCTGCCAGAGTGCTCAAACCACGCATGCGCAGTGAGCATTGCATTACGCTAACAACAGGTTCCCATCTATATATATATATATATATAAAAGATATAATAAGTTGGAAAGAATCAAAAAACTACACTATCCATTTCGACAAGCCTGTTTCGTGCTTTTACTCACTCGTCAGGAAATGTACAAATAAAAATATTCCAGTAGCGCTTTATATATCTTATTTACAACTGGTGTTGGTACGCTTAAGTGTTCATTAACAAAAGTTTTTTTCTATGGCGGCAAGAAGATACAAGTTCGTTTCTTTTGTTCAAAGTGGCTAATTGTGGGCGGTAGATTATTAGGTATTTTTTTATATACTATACATATACACATTTTTTATATACTATACATATACTATACATATACTATACATATACTATACATATATACACATTTTTTATATACTATATATATATATATATATATATTACGGTCCTCCGTTTTTCTCAAGGCTCATTTCCAAAGTTGGTAACAATTTTGAGTGAGGTTTCCATCCACTGACCAAAACATTGTAAATTTGGTTAATGACTGTTAAAAAAACCCCTATAAATAGGCCACCTCTAGCCTAAAAGAGGTAATTAGGTCCTTATTGACCGTTGGAAATTATCCTTCATCACCCTTCGGTGAAGGTTTGTTTCTGTGTTGGACACACTGCACATGTAAAAGGATGCAACATGTTACACATTTTATTGAACGTTTGTTAATGAAAAAAAGAGACCTGGATGTGAAAGAAAAGGAAGTTAACAAATGTCTAATCAACTCGGTTAACACATTACCCAATTTGTCTGAAAGTGAGATTAAAACACTATTCCACATAGGGTTTCAGTTATTCAAAATTTGTCTTAACCATACTGTAAATATCACATTTCTATCAATATTTCAATAAAAATCATATATATATATATATATTTGTGTGTGTGCACATATGCATACATTGTGAACAACAGGACCTTCAACGCTGTTCCAAATCAGAGAAAACTCTACAAAGGGGGCTTTGGAGTGTATAGTTGTGTCTTCTTTCGAAGCTTCTATGAAAATTGAAAATCGAAATGTCACAAATAAGAGCTAAAAAATTTCTAAATAAAAATATTATAAATTTCCTAATGTATTTATTTACATGTAATGTTTACAAACAGGAAGGAAGCTGGTTCTTCGTTTATGATGGTATCTGATTGTTAAATTAATTGATCGTTGATTTTTGCTATCTATATTCTATATACTATATTCTGTATACTATATATTATATTATATATACCTATAGACCATCAGGCTTTTGTGCTTTGTAAAAAAGAATTGTTGGGATTTTTTAATTAATTCTAAGGAAAAAAGGAACAATAACATGATTTCAAGATAACGAACTCTTCAGACTGATATAGTTCTTTAGGTATTCATTCATTGTGCCTGAAGCGATGCAAGTAAAATTCTACACAGGTGTTTACTGGAAGTCACCCACCCTCACTTACTTGTCTAGGTACTACAGAGAATATATTGTTTTCGCCATTACTGACTCTAATCTTAATATTCTCTCTGGTATGGGAAAACAATTTGTTTACCTCTTCCATCAGACAAAACTGGTAGCAACTGCTTTTTATAAAATTGCTGCGAAAATACCTTATCTAAGCAACACCACAGTATCACAGATCTCCAGTGAATAACATTTTTTAAATGCACTACCAAATAGTAAATGAAGACTTCCTTTTGAATTTAAAAACAAAATAGCAAAAAGAATATTTAACTTTTCATGAGAAATTACAATTTAATGAAATAAAATATCAGTTTAATTAAGTAAAAAAAAGGTTAAAGTTTTGAACTAAATTTTCAATCAAATTTCAGGAATAAAAGTGATAAAAAAGGTGTGATAACAGGTTGGTTTTTTATCTGCTTGAGGTGAAAGCTTTGCTGAATGTTTCGAGTCATTATTATTATTATTATTATTATATACAAATTTTTTTACATGATGTATCTACATTCATATCATATATACACTATGTACATATATATATATATATACTGTTATCACAGATGTTCTGAATTAGAATGAAACCATATAAAAAGTGTGTAAATTGCATTATTATTTGACTCGGAATAGAAAAAAAAATTGTTGCTCTAAGAATTGTTTTAACATTTTTCCTGAGAATAATACATTAAATTTGAACAATATTTTATCTTGTAAAAATATTTAATCTACGTTTACTATTAAATTTGAATAAATTTAACAATAAAATGCTTAATGGCAAACACATTTTGATCAGTTAAGTAAAAAATGAAAAGATGCTTTTATATTCTTAGAATTCATTATTTAAATAATTTTTACTGTACAAACCTATTTAACGGTAGTTTTAAACAATAAATATTGACAGATAGAGGATAAAATCTCGAGGGTATTTCGTTGGGTTTCACAGGCGTTCTCCAGATATTTGTGTCAGGAAGCACAATCTTAAGCTATTTTTAAAAGTTTCTGTTTAGTATGTCTTCTAATTTCTTTGCAAAAAAACTTATCTCGTCAATTATATTACTGCTGTGTCAATTTTTGTTGTTAGAAGTTGAATAGAATTTCCTGAATCCTGTGTGAAAACTAACGCTACTTGAAAGGGTGCATGACATAAAATTATATGTTGCCGTAAATATATTATATATATTATGCAATACTAGCAGACTGCAATACACATAAATCAGTCTGACAGATAAGGGTTACCTCAAAAACTAGCTTAACAGATCCATATACTCATCAGGTACGTATTGCCTATGATTAGTCACGAAAGATGCAGATAGCCTTAAAACCACGATAACGAGTATTTCTATCACCTATAAACTAGCTTACTTGTTGGGTATTACCTAAAAACTTGGATAATCGGTATTCACCATATGCAAGCAACAGGTGAAATTTTTTCTACAGTTTAAAAATATATCCACCATCAGTGTTCTGGTGAGTCACACTCTCCAACTATTGTCTTGGAACTATCAAACAAACTATTTGGTTTCAGTCGACCTCACACACACACACATGCAGTACATATACAGTGCAATCAACTGACTACGAAGAGGATATATTGAAGCAGATTCTTTCTAAGTGTGTTTTTGCTGAAATTACCTAGCATCATAGCATCAAAATCTCGAGGGTATTTCGTTGGGTTTCACAGACGTTCTCCAGATATTTGTGTCAGGAAGCACAATTTTAAGCTATTTTTATAAGTTTCTGTTCATTATGTCTTCTAATTTCCTCACTTTTAGTTATCCTTTTTATCTTTTGCTTTTTTCCAAAAAAGAATAAGGGATCCCAGAAAAGCTTGGTTTGACGGTTTGTATTCTTCTTTTTATTGAGGCTACTTCAAGAATGACTCCATGATGACAGTTTTTGAGAATAGTTTATCAAATTGCATTCAAATTGCATTCAAAATATAATTGCTTTCTTAATTGATACCTAACTTTGGAACCAATAAAGGACTCAATTTTGTCCAAGCTAGTTATAAAATCCAGAATCGTTATCAACTTGAAAGGTGTAAATTTTCTATTGGCTTTTCTTATTTACTTCGTTGATTCTACATCCATTTTATAAAAAGGCAGTGTAAGGGTTAATATCAGGCATATGACATCCAGTTCCATTTCCAAAATGTGCTCCATTTTCGCTGACATCGTGGATTAAATAAATTTTTGCATTAAGATAAGTTGCATGGGTATTGCTTTAATCTTAATGGACTCTTTGCAAATTTAAAACAACTTAACATCTTACTAGAAAACACATAATGTGTTACTGAATATCTGTATGCCCTTGAGGACTCCTTTACATGTACATATTAAGTCTTAAACAAATAGCAGTAGTTATTGCCTGGTTTGTTTATCTATTTGTTTACTCAATAGCAAATAGAATTAAAGAGGTGATGCTGGCTAGAACAAAGCAGAAATATAATTGTGTTTATTATAAACTGTTTTTGGAAATGTTGGAATTCAAAGTAATTCAATTTTGCTACCTCAGTAAAATGAATATTTCTAGAGCCCTTCTTTTTCAGATATGGAAACCGAGAAGAGGGTAGACAAAATAATATCTATGAAGATCAATAAAAGAACTAAAAATTAAGAACATTTTGTTTACAACGTAGAGGTGTTATTAACAAACTGTCTCCAATGCTTCTGATTAGGCCACTGATGACACAATAATAGATTAACATTTTCAACCATATTAATGTTAATAAACAATATTGAAAATATATCAACTTATTGTTTATTATATGGTGTTAGAACTTTATAAAACATGGAAAGTATTTAGTAGTATTTATTATAGTTCCACTATTACCAAAAATCAAGAAGACAAAACAACAACAAGACATGATATCATCTTCCGCTGTCATAAATCGACAATCATGGTCTCCTGTATCAGGAGATACTGGAAAGCATTGTCAATGTACCGATTTTTGACCACTGATGAAAATATTCCAACAAGCACTTATTTCAACTTTCTAGATAGGCAAACTGAAAACCTGATACCTTTCAAACACTGTCCGTATAACAGTAATATTTAGTATATTCCTTCATTCGGGCATTGAAGTATCAAGGCCAGCATGTATCCCTCTTTGTGCCAACATCAACGTTACGATGTAATCGTCCAGGAAATCGTTTTGGCGTTTGACTCTTTCTCTTCCAGAAATTTTTTCTACAGTTTAAAAATATTTCCACCATCAGTGTTCTGGTGAGTCACACTCTCCAACTATTGTCTTGGAACTATCAAACAAACTATTTGGTTTCAGTCGACCTCACACACACACATGCAGTACATATACAGTGCAATCACCTGACTACGAAGAGGATATATTGCAGCAGGTTCTTTCTAAGTGTGTTTTTTTTTGCTGGAATTACCTAGCATCATAGTGCTTTTTGTCTTTTCATTTAAGTAAGATCTTTAAAAATTCAAAGCCAATGTTTATAGGCATCTCTCTGCCCTTTTCACTTTGATCTTTGGCCTCTTCCTTTCTATTAAATTTGTCTCGTAACCAAGCAGTGACACTTTTACCTTGTAGCGTTCTGATACTTCAAAATCCCACACTAAATAGTTTGATTTAAAAACATAGGATTTACATATCTTTAGTGATGCTTAAAAACGTCTTATTAGAATTATTTTCTTTAGAAAAATTCCATTTAAGGACAAAAAAATTATGTTATGACCCTCCTAATTGATTTCCGTGCAATTAATATTCATACCTCTAGTTGTAGAGGAAGTAGCCATAAAAGCCATAGGTGCTGGTTCAAATCCAGTATAAAGACATATGTACTTATAACCTTTCTATATTTTCACAATACCTGATTTTCAGCAAAAATGGTCTGCAGAAAGGTGTTGTCCTTCAACCTTTTTTATATTGTCTGATCCCAACACCTCTCATTATCATAGTATCAAATACATTCACACAACAGGAATTTTCTTATGTTTTAAAAAGGTTTAATTTCTTTACTTTGGAATGCACTATGTTACAAATTGTTAATTCTGTCAGCATTTATGTTCTGCCTGTTTAGATAAACTATAACTTTGCGGTCACAAACGGGAAAGGGAAAAATGGATTTTATTGTTACCTTTTTAAAGGAAAGAAAAATTAGTCAACTTATACTGGATAGACTTTTCATTGGAAAAAAACGTTTGTGGTTACATTGCTGTTTCTTTAAGTATTTTTAGTAGAAATCCTGGAAAATTATATGCATCCAAATACATCCAAAACAATACTATTCTTCGATTTTGATTTTTTCGGATTGAAGGAAGTTTCACTTTCAAAAGCTCAACAAAATGAAGCTTAATTTTTGATTTGTCAAAGAAAAAGAAAGTTTAGTCCTCCATAAAATATGAGATACAAACAGAAGTGGTTAATAAAACATTCTAACCTTTCAGTGAGATGCTTTGTCTAAAATACAACTAGGCTACTCTATGGCATATTCTGGTTAAAGTATCAGTCTATTGTCTTCATCTATTGTCCTTATATTTCTCTAGGTGACCTTTATCAGCGGAGAGCTCTGAAAAATGATACAAATGTTCAAAGAATGCAGTCTTTACTTTGTCAGAACAACTGACAACATCTCTGCATGATGTGTTTCTTTGATCCATGTCCTTTGGCTAAACCCTGAGAAACTTTCAGCAGGAAGATTTATCTCGCTTGTAATTTCAATAACTATGCAGCTGTAATCATTACACCCAAGTGCTCCTTACATCCCTCCTGCTAATACAACGGAGGTTTAATGTACGTGTTTTGAGCTTTGGTTTGTTTTTTTCATAAGAACGGAGTAAAGAATCGTGCTTTGCTTTCTATGAATATTAAAAAAGATCTATATGAGTTGGCTGCATAGGAGACAATTTCACTTTGTATGAAAGGAAGGGAAATACACGAGTGTACCGCTGATCAGTCTTTTAATAATGCGTGTTATTTTAAGTAACACGTTTAGCAAGTTAAACAAGAGAAATTTAAGCCACAATCAATGCTCCTTTGCATACACGTAGATTTTGCAAGACTAATACTATTATTTTATTTCAAAAGATATTCTTGGTAACACAAATATCGCTACACAGAGGAACTTGCCAAAAATGGTATGGTACTGGCTAGAGCTACAGGTTTATGAATTGTAGAATCAGTTCCTAGTACGTTTCGGTTCTTTATAAAACAACAATTAATTTTAACATTATAGTAGTAAAGTTAGACTGGATAGTTTGCTATGAACTGAACTTGCCACTTCAACAATGTATTCTAAATACGTAAACTGAAATACGTAGTGACACCTGCAATCTTCCTTTAGTCAATAACACCTTTTACTAAAATCGTCGCGAAGGTATATATTTATTATTTGAGTAAAACAAACATTTTTAGTGCCAACAAATTTTCTTGTTGGCCATTTAACACTCTAACTAATAAAATGAAGGGTTTTTTTCATTGAATAGATAATGTAATCTGAACTATGAACTACATCGAATTCTACACACATCCTGCCTCTTACAGTTAAAGTAATAGGAGCGATTTGGTTCGTTTGACTTTCCAACCACTTAAAGTACTTTATCAAGGAAATAGTTTTATATTTCATGGAATCAACTTATTATATTTTGTCTCAGAAATATCTGTGTAGCCGAGACATGTTGGAGCATCTGCACAAAAGAAATGATATGGTAGAAAGTAAAACTGCGTCAGAGCAACCACAGCAACAAGACGGACATATTTAAGACCAAACGTGTTACAAAATGTAACGAAAACTTAACAACGTCTTTATATTTCCAGGTTTCTGTGCATGATAGGAATCTGACAACTTAAATGTGAGTGTTCTCGTATTCATTAAAATAAAACAGCTGATTTCATAATTAAAAGATCTAAAAAATAAGATTCATAATTATTTTATTCAGCATAAAGTTCCACTGCGTACCTGAAAACCAGGCTGTAAACTCCATCTGCAGCTGGATGCAAATCTTAAAATCACTACCTTTTCATCAATTGTTGAAGATCTTTGTAATGATTTCATTCGTAATAGGCACTTTTTAGAAGATGTAAGAACGTTAACTACTCTGAGAAAAAGAGGCATTTACAAATTTTGGCTTTTTGTTTACAGTAATTCCAATACTGTAAATAAAATTTTTTATTTCATCTCCTTTTACACAGGATATTTGAAATTATTAGCAACTGTGTTTCTAAACTTTTCTTAAATTTGGTATCTAATAGTCTTCGGGATGTGTAATACAATTCGAAACGTTTTTCCTACGCAAAAATGTTTACTTCACTTGAATGATACGCTTTTCACAAGGCATCTTCTATTTTGCTGTTGATAAATAACAAAACAATGTTTAACAGAGGTTTTTAGTTTTATAATGTAGGGTATCTTGTAAATGACTGCTAACAACAGGTCTTCCTCGTTCAAATATGTTCTACTAAGTTAAGCAAACACTCACAGTACCTCAGTCAGGTCACAGTAAGACTTCCTTGTTTACGACAGGCAAACGGTTGTTCATGAAGACCATGGACTGTAGAAAAACATTAAATATTAAATAGTATGCAATAGACGTTTCCTTTCTATTGAAATCGTAGAGTTGACAAAAAAAGCGAATCTGATCAGTAGTGGTGAAAATAGCTAAAATGCTATAAAATAGGAGTGAAGCCTAAGACCGAATAACAACAATATAATGCTACAAACATCGTTTAGAGATATCGTGTTTATTTCTTTTCCAGCTGTAAAATACAGCTTTACCTCCACCAACCAGTTAAGTAACTGTAATATAAAACACAAGGTCAAACTTTGTCATTTTACACCTTCGAATTGTCTGAGGCAAGGCAATGTTTTTTGAACCTTGAAGTTCTTTTTTTTCAAATTGATTTACCTACCCAAATATTTTTGTGTGATTGGCCCACTCAGAGACTGGGCTCCTGACACACTGGTGGTTAGACCAGTAGGCTGGTAGTCGAAGCAAGCCCAGCTAGTATCTTTTGAAAGAGTGTAAGGTTGTTGTGTAGATCAAAAGCAAAGTTTGCTCCTTTTCCTTTGACCCTATAAAAATTAGTGTTTCTTTTGACACAGAAAGAATGTTTTGATAACTACTTTAGGCACTTTTTCTTAAAAATAAGATATACCTAACGATTAGACCATAAAAGAAGCACGTGACATTGGATTCAAGTAACGGTAAAAGAGAAAATGTCTTTAAAAGGAAAGCAATTTTTGCACAAATTGAGTCTTCAGTAACTGCATTGAAAATTTTTAAAAATGTTATTTTGCAGTACTCAGATGAGATTTATTCGCCCAATGGTTTTATTTAAACGACATCTTCAATATGTTTACTTCTCCCCGTTAATATTTTGATGGCTTTACTCACAGTTTAGCTTAACTTTTTATCAACGAATCTTAATTTTTTAACATTCAACTAATTTAAATTAAATGTAAAGTTTTGATTACAAGGGACTAATAAAATCAGAAATAGGAAAAGGCATAATTTGTTATGGTGCTTACAGTCGTTCTTGTCAAAAACAAAATCAGCGTTGCTATTGCAATAACAAGAGAACTTAGCGGCTACAGTCCTCCGTAGCTGCCATAGCAGCTGTTTACCTGACACAATAATAGAGTGTGATCCTTTGTATTCTGTACTTGCAAAGTAAGGATACCACACATTTGCGTGCATTTTATAGATAAATATAGCAAGGCATTTGAATTTAGGAACTTTGATCTTGAACGCTTTCTCTGATGTGGTAATGGTAACCGAAGGAGATAATTAGTTAGTAAAGAATTGTATATCTTTTGAGAATTTCAAAGAAGCCATAAATAAAACAGAGAGAAGGGAATTCTATCATTATATATCTCAAAAACATGCATAAGTAATTTATCCTTGTAAATAGTGGGACTATGTTGCCTTTCAAAGACGTCCATCTATGAAATTTTCCAACAAGAGGGAAACAATTCAACGAGATTGAATAGAGAACACACATTACACCATGAATAGCAATCTATCTAGCTGCTCCTCCACTGCTGCCTATCATCAATATCACTCTACGTTGTTATTCATCAATGCCAACAATATCTGATAATCTTCTCCAACGACCACAAGATATATTTGATGTACAGAATAAAACCTGGTTATATAGGACAGCATTTTCTAGACAAACAACAAGAGCAATAGATTTCATGTATTGTACTATGCAAAACCTTTTCAATTTCTTGCAGTGTGTTATTTGCTTTAGTCCATCATTGCTTATCTTGTATGCCTAATATATATTTTCTACTAGAATCTTCTCTTCCCTATTTCCAGGAAGAGTTTTACGTTGGGAACCATCGTTGACAACACTTCTTATGAACTCATGCTGTACAGTCTCTTGATTATTCAGTACTTTCTTTGTACTTATGTCCAAAGCCTTATAAAAGTCTGCTTCTGATATATGCTTCTGGAAATTTGATTCGAGTTGAAAGATAAATGTGTTTGTTAGTTAATAATTTTTTGTGTCATTTCATTTTGAGTAAGACCTAGAGATCTTCTTTGTTAGGAAAGTAGACAATTTATCACGTTCATTTGTTAGCAGATGTCCAAGATATTTGAATAGTCTCACCCCTATAATTAGTTGTTTGTTGATAGGAGATCAATGCGTCCTTAATTCTGACCTCTTTTGCAAAGGTAAAAGGGATTTCTTTGGTCTTATTGACGGCAATAGTGAGGCAGAATCTTCGGAATGTTCTACTTTAGAGGCCATATATGCATTGCAATTCAGTTATGTCTTTACAAAATAAAGCATTATAACCTACTTCTAATAACATGTCAAATTGATCACTTCCAGATAGTCCATGAATATTTCGTTGTTGATTTATGGAGTGTGCCTAGGGAGACCGTTGTTCGAGTATGCTTTCAAAACTTCATGTTCGACACATCGAAGAAAATAATCCATTAAAGTTTTAACCAATACAGCTGCTGCTATTCTTCTTGCTGAAGACAAGGAAACTTGAATGATCCACGGTATTTTTTTGCAGCTCCAGTGTAGGTATATACAGCCCTTTCAAAATCGGTGTTAAAAATGAAGCTATTGTTCTAATCTTAAGGACTTTGAGAAACATGTCCTATCAGTATAATCCTATGCTGCCCTGAGCTTATTCACCCAGAGGTATAGAAGATTTTATTAGATGTAAGAGCTTTATCATGTCATGAGTCATAAGCTTTTTCTGGGCTAAGTTTCGAGAGATACTCCTCTTATTTTATACTTTGGTAGTGCGGACGTGAGTGTAGACAGGGCTGGAGTTGTTTCGGGAAGTGGTGCCATACCTATGTTGTGTTTGTTGTGTTTCTTTCTTCAGTGCTGAAAGCCATATTACTGGAAGGGTGTAGGATATACTGTTGATGTGATTGCTGCATTGCAAAGAATGGATTGTTTCTTTTATTTTTCTTGTTGTTGTGTTGATTTCTTTGTCTATAATTTATATTATAATATATTATTTATATTATAATATATTATAATATTATAATATATTATAGACAAAGAAATCAATTCACTTTTCACACCTTCTGCTCCTAGAAACACTAATTTTTTCTGGTAGAATAATTTGAATAAGGGTAGGTATTGATTTCAGGTTGAACGTTGACCATCCTTGGTGAGAAGTGTGCTGTGAAATATTCTTCTAGTTTATTGTTTGTAATCAAGAAGCCTTTGGATTTATTTAGGAATCATTTCCGGAATTTTTTATCCACGTTATGAGCTTTATTAGCTTGATTGATTGACGTAGCTTTCTTTTCATAATGTTCATTCTTAATCTATCTCATTATTTATTTATTTAATTGATCATCTTCAATTTTGCTCTTACATTTGTTACAAGATTCTACAAGCTTAATGAAGGTTTTATCAGCGCATGGTGTTTGTTTTTTCACTTTTGCTTTGATTTGAATTGTTGCTACAGAAGAAGTTTGAATGCATGTAGTTGTCATGTAAAATAATTTATCAGTGTCAGTGCGATTTTTGAAATCAGCATCCTAGAAAGGAAGAGTGCAGAGTTCCTGAGTACTCTCTCACTACAGCACAACATTTCCTTGCAGTCCTTTATTTTTTGTTTAATTTCAAATATCACATTGTTGTCGCTTTTCTTGTGAAACCATCCTTTTCTGGATTTCCTTAATGAAAAGCACAGTCCATTTCAACAGTTCTTTGATACGTTTCAAATCCATCGCTGACACTTCTGTATATTCGAGGGTTGTTACAAAATCTTTCCACAAACCATTCACATAAATATAGTTCAGTCTCCTTTTTTTACTGTGGTTTGAAGTAAACTGGGCATCGTTTGGTCTAGTTGAAGCCGTTTATGATGTAATATTTAAGTTCTTTTAAAACTGCAAGAATCTTGCCTCCAATAGAATTTTTTGAATCTGGGTCATTATTTATTCTAAGACATGCACATTTTTCTAGCTCTTAATTTTTTTCACTTGTTGCGTAAATGTCACCACCGATCAACTACTTTTAGCATGAATATTCAGATTTAATCCACTTAATGGATTTTCGTAATTTGTGATAGAATGCATCTTTTGCATTGTTTGAGTATGATGTTATTAATTTTATTTTACGAACGGCGATACAAGCTCCAAGTATTTGGCCGTCTTCTACAGGTATTAATTCCTTTTTAAAACAAGTGAAAATTACTTTCCAACTTTTCAGTTGATTGTCAGCAAATTCTACTTCCCCTTCAACGGTCATTCAGGAAAAAACGTATGTTATGCTTGATATTTCTGGTGTGCAGGATGTATTCTGATGATTTGATTTCATTTTTAGATGTCCGTACATTAATCGTAGCAATGCAAATGTGATGGACGTTTGAAATTTTGTTTCTTATTTTATGGTATGAAGACAAATATAACTTGACATAGACACCAGACTCAGTCTAANGTATCAGTTGGAGAATAACATGAAAAGGTTATTAATTTTATTTCACGAATGGCGATACAAGCTCCAAGTATTTGGCCGTCCTCTACAGGTATTAATTCCTTTTTAAAACAAGTGAAAATTACTTTCCAACTTTTAAGTTGATTGTCAGCAAATTCTACTTCCCCTTCAACGGTCATTCAGGAAAAAACGTATGTTATGCTTGATATTTCTGGTGTGCAGGATGTATTCTGATGATTTGATTTCATTTTTAGATGTCCGAATATTAATCGTAGCAATGCAAATGTGATGGACGTTTGAAATTTTGTTTCTTACTTTATGGTATGAAGACAAATATAACTTGACATAGACACCAGACTCAGTCTAAGTTTGGTGTCTGAAGAATAGCAAGTCTAATGTCAAAGTCATTCATCCAGCCTTTGCCAATCAGTTTGCGTCATCCTTAATAGCCAGCAATCAACCAACAAGAAAACGTTGTACAGTAAAGCCAACAAAGAAAACGGTTACTTTTTAAAGGCTCCGAAAACACTTGCGTTTCGAAGAGACGCTCTTCTTTAACCTCAGAGATTTTTTCCTAGATAGTATGCCAGCGAAAGCTAACGAGCTCCTCCTCCCAAAGACTAACAGTTACTGCACCTTGCTTAAGGGCGACCTGGAGATAGTTGTAGCAAAGAATAATCTCATTTGCGCACATTGAAACTTCCCAATCCAATGTATTTGAATGTCGTATCCAAGACAATAATGTTGATAGCCCAATCAAAGAATTTTTATATTCATATATAGAGTAATAAAACAGGAAGAAACTAGATTGTTATTTTTAGGACTCTGAGTTTGGTGTTTTTGGACTCATCAACTAAAAAAAATGAAAAATACTGCAAAAATATTATAAATTTCTATCAAATTGACAATATCCCAAGGTCAATTTAGGTCTAGTAAATGAATCCCTTCTGGATCGAATCATTACAGAGATCAAAAACTTAATTACTGTAAATCAGTGGAGAAATACAGATGGCTTGATTACTTGGTCTAAATCTATTGACAACAAATACTAATGTTCATTCATCCAGCTGGACATCAGAATTTTACCTCTCCATAACCAACAACACATTTGACCAAATTTATACTACCGTTTCAGGCAAAGAGTTAAAAAAATCGTATGTAGAAAAGCAGTCCTCTACTTTGCTAACGAAGCTTGGATAAAAAAACCAGATAAAGTCTCTTGAGACAAGCTTTAAAACAATAAGCATGATGGAGCATTGATTTGCGAATTGGTAGGACTACTAATTCTCAATAATTTATCTGACATAGTACTCAAAGACTATGTAGAACTTTACAGCGATGATGGGTTAATAGTATATGGAAAAGTCTATATTACAACTATTTAAATCATTAGAATTCCAAATTGATATTTTTACAGGACTGCACTCTGTCGAAATGACCCCAAACCTAAGGAATAACACCTTTCAACCGTACAAGAAACCAAACGATCAAATGCTGATTGTCCACACATCCTACAGAGAGGAAGCTAAATGAATAACTACCAATGCTGATCTTTTATATTTCTAGGAAATGATTGTTATATTAAAATTTAATTCAACTTAGCTTACAAAAATTAAAACCCTTGCACTGTTTTATCCCTTAAAAGATTTCTTTTACACTGTCCCAGGAATGCTAAACAGGTAAGAGCTGATATCCATATCCCAATTTGTAACCTTATCGTACTTTGTTTTAACTTGCTTACTTACTTAGACTTAGATCGTACAACATCCGGGAATGAATCGGGCAGCAATCGACTTCCACTGGTCTCTGTCAGCAGCCTGTCTTTCAACTCCAATCCAGGTCTTCCCTGCTCTCTTGAGGTCGTCTTCAAAAGTTCGTCTCGGTGTGATTTTTGGCTTGCCTCTCCTTTACTTTCCACCTTCAGGTGTCCAGACACACCAGAAGATAGCTGTTTTGGCGTGTCTAGGTTGTGCAAGTCGTAGGATGTGCCCTGGCAGTCGCATTCTTCTAGTTGTTATTATGGTGTAAATTGGTGTTTTAACAAAACTAGATAATGTGTTTGACGGCCAACTACATCAAGTAGTAAATCAGGCAAAACGAATAATTAAATATCATTTGATGGGCTGCTGTCTTTTAAGCACAAGACATTTGTTCTAGTTAATGTCATCTTAAAGCAACTGTGTTCTGCTGTTTAAAAACCTGGTTTATAGCATCATGTTTTAGTTACATTTTAAATAGTGAAATCTGACAGGGCATCTAGTTCAAAATATGCAAACCTTTGTTAATTGCGTTTCTATTAGGCCGTTTAAAATTTTTTTGCTGCAGTATCTCATTACATTTCTTACTATTTCTTTATGAATTTGCTTCTATGTACTGTAGAATAATAACTCTTTTTCTAGCCCTCCATATGGCAGACGTGTTAGCTTTAAGGCAATAGTATCTACAATTTAAATGTAACGTCATAAGCGACATTTAAGTTGTAATGGTGGTGCTGTGAAGCAGAAAAGTTACTGTCCAACAGCAAACAGCCAAAGCAGTCGGATATAGCTGCATTGGCAAAATTTCAAGTTTCCGAGCTGTTCAATTTTACAATTCCCATTGAGTGGTTTTAATGATTTTCTCATCATCGATTTGGCAACAAAAAACAAGGTAAGTAGGCACTAAATCTTCTGTATATGATACAGCTGCTTATGAAAATATGTACCAAAAAGGTGTCAAAAAATTTCACTCGTATTTCATACCAGAAAGAAATGGGATACATGAACGAACTTAATTTAACATGCGGTCACAGGGTCGGCCTTAATCTACTGAAGCTTTCTTTAAGGCTTTGAAAAGAAGAAAGAGCAAATAAGAGATTGTCTGGTATTCAGAATAATTGATAAGACAAATTTTTAAAAACTACAGTTGACAGAACACTTGACAGTGGAAACTGCGCTAAAATAGCTTGACAGCCTTAACAAGTTAAAACTCATATGAAAGTACACAAATACTCTAAGCGCTTGATGCGGTTCAGAGAAATAAATGATGTCACATTTAATGGCACTACGTCCGTATGAGACGTTCAATGCTCCCAAAACACATCTTCAAGTTTACATCAATTTAATGCTGACACGAGTCAACTAAATGGCAGATATTGGAATGTAACAGACGCCATTTATGTGGTTCCTCTCCAGCCCAAGGAAACATTGTCTTAAATGCAAAAGAATGGATAAGTTTGTTGTATGTAGAATAAAATCGCGGTTACGCGAGGTTACTTAAAAGAAGAGCCCGTATGGTCAGGAAAATCCCTTCCTTGGTTCTGTCAACTTACTATCAGCTGATGCTTGGAAAGTTCTCTTGCCTGTATGCAATTCGTCCAAAACATTTAAAATTGACACTAGGGCAAATATTTCAGGCCTATGTGAGCCTTTGCTAACAAAGGTATTTTCGAGCACTTTACAGAGTCCTGGTACAACGTTAGATTGTTGAGGAAAATTTTCTGACACGTTTTCTGCTACAGAGGACAAGACTACCTAAACCAATTCTTTGCAGTAGGATATCAGTTTGTGAATAACAGGCTTGGTCGTGACATGGCTCTAAACATGCGTCTCAGTTTGAAGTTAGACAAAACAGTAAAAGAATCAATTTTTGGATCGTCAGGTTTATTGAATTTTGGACTGCCCAGTATAACATTAAGAGATAATGTCACACGGTATTGTGTTACTACTGCTAGATATGGCCCTTTTTAATTGCTTTAAAACGTTTTGGCAGAACGTAAATGCATGAAAACCGATGGTATTATTAATAACTCACGGAACCGACCAAGCTGTATGCGCCTATGGTACCTGTAGTAAAAAAAATAGAAAAATCAGAATTTTCTATGATTAAAGAAGTTGAATAAAGGAGTAAAACGCAAAATACTAACGCTCACTTGAGGATGATATATCTCGCAAGCATGTTGATGCCACAGTATTTTAGTTGGAAACAAGTAGCGATTTTTATTAGATACAGTTAAAATCAGACAGGTCAAAATTGAAAACATTTATTACGCCATTAAGACGTTACTGCTTTTGAGGAGTACTACTCGGTGTAACCTCCGCCAAGAAAACCTTTAAAGAAAAATGTCTGAAATTCTTGCTGAACTCAATAGTGTTGAGGCAATTTTGGATGATATGCTAATGTACGAAAGGGCAGTTGAAAAACATGATGACAGACTTTATAAGGTCATAGACAGAATTCAGGCTTTAGGTATAAAAGTAAACAAAAAGAAATGCAAATTTGGGAAATAGAGTATTCAATACTTTGTTTATGTTATCAGGTAAGAGAAAATATTACCAAATTCAGAAAGCTTTGAAGCTGAACTAAACTTAAGAGCTTCAAAGGCCGTTACCGAATTACTTCGACTACATTACAGAAAGAAGCATTCAGGTATGTTAAAGAGTATCTCCCAAATCTCCAACGTTGAGTTTATATAATGCAATGTAGGCTACTGTAGTTAGTGTAGTAGTTTTGGTCTAGAAGGTGCACTGTTTCAGTTGGATGAAAATAAACCTAAACTGATCGCGTTTTGTTCGCGTACATTTACAAGAGCAGAAACAAAGTATATGAACACTGAAAAGAAATACCTGTCTCAGTATAGGCGCATAAGACGTTTGCGCGTTATCTAGTTGGTTTGAAGAAATTACATTGCTGACTGTTCACAACCAATAGTACTAGTTAAAATATGCAGGGTCTTGATCGAAATCTGTATCGTTGTTAATGACTTCTAATAAGACTTTGTAGATTTTGTGTCGTCGCACAACACTTACCTGGAATTGTGTGTTGTAAGAGACAACATTTTTGCGTAGCCCTATGTCATTTATGCTTGTAGGTCTATCATTAATTGATGTTTGGAATCGCTTCGAAAAGGCAGGAGGAAGATATTGACATTCAGAGAGCTATCAGGCACACGAAATATGGGTGGACATTTTGCGAAACTCTGTTAGCGATGATGCGAAAAAATAGTTTTCATCAAGTATTGTATTTTCAATTTTGAAAGTATTTGTGCTGTATAGAGACATAGTAATAAGTAATAAGGAGCACCTATATGCTGGTCCTCTTAGTGTCACAAAATGTCGCAACTGTGCTTTAATGACTTTAAGGTGGTCTGATATCTCACATTATATTAAAGACAAATTTTGAACTGTATTTTCTGTCAGACTCGTAGGCCTTCTCAGAGACAAAAGAATCTCACAAAACAACAGTTACCTGATCGTCCATGCCAGAAGATTTCTGCAGACCTCAGCAAATTTCAAGGAAAAAACTATTTAGTCGTAATGAAAAATTATTCACTTTATCTGGAATTGATGTACCTTTACAAGACGACCATCAGCAAGCTTAAGAACATTTTTGCACATTGGGATTTGCCAGAATTATTCGTGTCAGACAATGGACCCTAATTTGTTGCAAATGATTTCATTGATTTTGCAGGAGATTAATTTATCCAGATATTTTCTAGCCCATACTACCCCACGGAAAACGGTAAAACTGAAAACGAAGTAAATATTGTGAACAAAATTCTAGGTCAGGGTGTTACATTTTTTGAATTAATGGTGTATCAGTCTGTTCCTATTGCTTTATCAAGTTTATGTCAGTTAATCATGAAAAGGCAGATAAGAACAAATGTGTCCACCACACTAGAGAAATTTGTTCCAAGATGGTCAAATAAGAAAACAGAAGAGGAAAAGTACGCTTATTACTTTAATCAAAAGAACAATATTATATCTCTACTGTACTGTACTGTACTCTACTCTACTCTACAGTACTCTACTCTACTCTACTCTACAGTACTCTACTCTACTCTACTTTATTCTACTCTACTGTACTCTACTCTACTGTACTCTACTCTACTCTACAGTACTCTACTCTACTCTACAGTACTCTACTCTACTCTACTCTACTCTATTCTATTCTACTCTACAGTACTCTACTCTACTCTACTGTACTCTACTCTACTGTACTCTATTCTACTCTACTCTACAGTACTCTACTCTACTCTACTGTACTCTACTCTACTGTACTCTATTCTACTCTACTCTACAGTACTCTACTCTACTGTATATCTCTACTAGTCTGACTGCAATTTGAAGATAAACTGTATAAGGAAAAGCTTTGTGTTACGAAAGGTGACATAGAACGTACCGACTCCAAATTACGCTGGTATCGAGTAAAATCTTTTAACGGAATTAATCAAAGAAACTGGTATCATATACCAAAGACTAAAGGTACGCCCAATGGTCCAGTTGAATCCACAATATCGATGACTGGAAGGGATGAATCATCATGGTCAACACGTCAAAGTCAAGTAAAAGAAACGCTCGTCCCAGTAGATAGACTTCACATCCTGCAAGACATAAAGACTGGGTTGTTTTATCTAATTAACAATTAATTATTTCCAGTTAATCCATAACAACATGCGTGATGAGAGCAGAATAATCCTTTGTATCTCCTAAATATGGAATAAAAGGAAGAACCATTGGTTGGTGTCAGGAAGAGCATCCGGCCGAAAAATTCTTTGCTGCCAAAACATTTTCTCTCTGAACGTCACTAAACTATTATTATCAAACTGATAAACTCAAATGGTCTGTAGAGTTTGTAATTTTGCTTGGTTGTTTCATTCATAGTCTTAGTAAAAATGAACATAATACATATCCCGACGATGGAATATTGCGTTAAGTTTACCTGCTTATTTTGTTTGACTGCAATGAACTCTTAGCCATTTATCTCTGAGTTAATATAACTTTAAGTTATAAAAAGCTTCTTGCCATTGCAATGTATTCAATGACAAGGAAGGATATCGATGAACCTGGCTGAATTAAAACATGAAAAGAAAGTTGACTCTGTCATGTTTATATTCGTCTTTCTTCTTGTCCTCCCTGCATAAATATTTGGTTTGTTGCCTAATTTATAAAAATGAAAGTAATATTCTTGGTTGCAAGGAATCTGCTCTTTTATTTTTTTTGAGCATGACATTGCATATTACATGGCCTACAGTCACAATAGAACATATTAAATTAGTGCGTTAAAGTTTTGAGGGTTTAAATTTTTAAAATTAATTTTTAATGTTAAATTTAAAAAATCATTACGATTGACGTAATTAGTCAATAAGTTACTAGTAAGTCATAACTTAGTTCAATAAGTGAGAGTTTTATATATTTATTAAAGGATAGTATTGTCTTGCAGATGTTGTATATCATAGACCATAGAATAGAAATGAAAAGTCATGAATAGACTATATATTACAAAATAAAATTATTCAATATCAGAAGGTTTTCAATTACACATATTTCTGTTGATGTAGATTTGAAATGAGCAAAATCTAATTAATACTAAACTGCATTGGAAACAAGTCCTCTTTGCTTTATCAGATGCCGGGGTTTCAATTGTGGTCTGAAAACGTGATGCTTTTTCATTCTATAACAAAATTGCATTAGAGTTCATAATCCATTAAAATCTCATTCTAGTTAGATTTTTTAAAAGTTAAAATAATATCTTTGTAGACATCTAAATTAAAATAAAATATAACAGTGTATTTTGCTGGCAAAGAAGTCGTATGTTAAAGAGAACCCTTGCATTTGGCAGATTATCCTCTGAGGAGGTTAACTCAAAAAGGATTTTCTGTACAAACATTTCAGAAAAATAATTATTTTCTCAAATATGACATAATGATAATATAAATAACTCTTGGTAAATTTATTTCAGAAATGACCTGATTTGCGAGAATTAAGTTAATCACATCAGTCTATTTGTTGTCCACTAATGCATGCAAAAACTCATGCCAAGACATTACTTTAGACAAGGCCACCATATTTAGGATGCTTAAAATCCATTTTTTAACTGTAATACTCTCATGACATTTACTTTGCTTCTCTATTCCTCCTCCCAAGAAATAAAAAGAAAAACCTTAACAGCAGGAGATGTATTTAATCATAGGTGACAACGGTTTCTTAAATTAAAACGGCAAAACGAACTTTTCTATACAGCTGTGAATACAGTACACTTGAGTGTTAACATTTTCATAACAAGGTGGAGAGTTTTGCATATTTTTTCATTGAACGTCATTTAAGTTAGTTTAAATCACTGAAATATAACAAACGTATGTTGGAGTGACATCCATAACTACTTTTAGACATTTTTGACTAGGCATTGAATTAAAGATTGACTATTGGAAGGGGTATATTTTTCGTCATGAAAACAAGTATCTGATCATAACTGTGGGTCGAATTAACATTGATTGATGACAATTGCAATTAAATTCTGTTTTTAATAAGTGTTTGGAAGAAATTAATGATACGAAAGTCTTTGAGTTTTTCTATATTTGCCTCTTTCACACTTTCAGCCAAATGCTTATGCATCGAGGCAGAAAGTGCCATTTAGGAGGTGCAGCCCCCTAAATTATACCCTTCAGGTTTTTTAAAAGTAATATAATAACAGCATAAAAATCTCAGTATTGAAAGCACTACTGAAAATTGATACAGGAAATGTACTTTCTGACGACGTCAAAAACATTTGCTGTATTCAGGCCCACAAATATAAGTTGGTCTGCCAGCCTTGCAACAATAATCAAAAGTCAACATTATAAAAGTTTTGACTGGAGTATGACAACTTTGTTTTCCCTCCTATTGGTAGATTATTCTTATTTTGTATGTTTGTTTAGTCTATTACTTGCCCTCATATGCAAATAATATACAGTCGGTAATAACAACTGGATTTTAATGAAAAGACTGTACCTGATACGTACAGTACCCCTTTCTGTAGTTCTACTAGGACATAACGGACCTACCATGGACCTCTTTCTTTATTTACCAATTTCCAGCAGCAGCTGAAATTGCTCAGTGGTATTAAAATAGACATCAAATAGGGGGAGAGCTGTTACCGTGGTTACTTAGTCAGTTGATACAGGTAGTGTGGAAAGACCTAATTGCAGAACAAAGTATCTCCGCAAAAGAGATTCTAGCTCTCAGGAAAGCTAACAGAAATTCGAATACTGTAATGACAAGGAGAGCTATTTGCAACAGTGTAAATCAGAAAATATTTAAAGCAAACCTTTGACTAAAGGAAAATGCTCATAACAATTTAAAATATTAAGATATTTATTAAAAAGATCCCCTACAGTGACGATAGCATAAAGATTGAGAGGTGCCATACGTTTTGAAGGTATCAAACAAAATTATGTTTATGCTGTTACTCCAATGTTTTCATTTCTGTGTTTATATATATTCTTCTTAATAAATATAAATCCAGCTATGTGGAACGCTGTCAAAAGCCTTTATGTAATCAATCCATGCTACACTTAGATTTCTACGCTTCGATCTACAGTTTTTCAAAACCATCTTGTCTATGAGTAACTGATCTCTACACCCAAAGGACCCACGTTTGCAGCCTTTTTGCTCTTCAGGAAATAAGTTTTTTGCTTCAAGGAACGAATAAGTTCGATCGATAAGAATTGAGGTAAGTAATTTGTATATAGTACTTAAACAGGTAATTAGTCTGTAACTTTTTGGGTATTTTGTCTCGTTGGTTTTCGGTACTAGATATGCAGTGCCTTCAGAAAGCCACTGCGGACATTTTTCGGGGTTGCTGAGGAATTGTGAAAGTTGTTGGGCCATAATTTCATGACAAGAGTCAAGACAATTCAACCAGAAATTATTGACTTTATCAACAGCTGGAGATTTCCATTTCTGTGCTTTACTCANGAATAAGTTCGATCGATAAGAATTGAGGTAAGTAATTTGTATATAGTACTTAAACAGGTAATTAGTCTGTAACTTTTTGGGTATTTTGTCTCGTTGGTTTTCGGTACTAGATATGCAGTGCCTTCAGAAAGCCACTGCGGACATTTTTCGGGGTTGCTGAGGAATTGTGAAAGTTGTTGGGCCGTAATTTCATGACAAGAGTCAAGACAATTCAACCAGAAATTATTGACTTTATCAACAGCTGGAGATTTCCATTTCTGTGCTTTACTCAGGGTACTCATGACTCCTCAGTTGTATTATTGTTCAATTCCTGTACAGGAATGTTTGCATTTGATGATTCAACTTCTTTAATCCATTTAGCTTCTTCGTTATGAGGCTGTTCCTTACTCCAGATGTTCTTCCAAAACTGTTCCACTTCTTCAATCTCCGGTGCTTCAATGATTTTAATTCCTTCTTTACCTACTTCCCTATAAAATTTCTTGGGTTTTGTCTTAAAAGTGTTACTTTGTCTATAAAAACCACAAAAAAATAATGGCAATGTGTTCTCGAGGTTTGGCATCAACAATACTTCTCAGATCTCGAGAGCCTTTCTCAGAATCCTGTCAGAATATAATACACAATTTTCTGCAACGTAGTAACCTGTGTCTCTATTCCGATGTCCTCAAATCTCTTCTTTAGCTTCATTGGTGTTGTTCCACCTTTTCCTGTGACTATTGGGATGATTTGCATTCCAATGCCCCATAACTTCTTTATCTCTTGCGCAAGGTCTTGATATTTCTCAACCTTTTCTACCCCCTGGCATTTACTCTTGTATCATAGGGAATGGCTAAGTCTATGATTTTATTAATTTTTTGTCTATCACAGTCAAATCAGGACGCCTAGCTTTAACCACAAGGTCATTTTGGATGTTAAAATCCCACACTCTTTTACATCTCTTATTTTCTTGTACTGGTTCTGCATGTTTGTACCACTTTAGCCTTACTTCGAGACTTGTTTTACGAAAGACTTTCCAATGGACTCACCTTCCAACCCAATAATGTCGACGTCTTTGTGAACAAACTTGTTGCATTCACTGGTGGTTTGATTTACCGTCTTATCTACCTCTCCACCACACAATTTACATTTACTTTCCTCTTGTGTTTTGTCAATCTTTGCTTTAATGATATCGATGTGCATTCCTTGTTCCTGTGCTGTTGTTTTCATTAATTCCATTGCCCTTATAATACCTGTATTTGTAAGCCAGTTCCATCTATCGTTGCCTGCTTCATTTTTGTCTGTCTTAAAAGCTGCCCATCCATGGTCTTTTTATTCCAAGCCTGATGTTTTTCATTCTTTTGCTGCAACTTAGAGTCAAATTTCCTTTCTCCTTTTTATTTATTTGCTCCTCTGGCTGCTTTTAGTAACCTTTGGTTACTGTTGCATTCATACCTTTCAATTTCAATGACTGCGAGATTTACAGCAGCTTCCACATTAAGAAATTCTCTTAATGTGATATTAATGTGATATAAAGTCTGTCCATATTACCTTTTGGATACAACTCTTTTGGTAACAAAACATTTCCAGCCACCAACTGCAGTTTTCCATTTAACCTAACAGTGTCCTCTGTATGCACTTATCCATCAGTATTGACTTGATTATTTAGTACTTTCGTCTCCAGGTGTTCACTATTATTTATTTCATTCAGTTGTGACCCTTCATCTGTTATTCTTTTTATCTTATCTGTTTCCAAATCACAAAGCCATTTTTTCTTTTGAATCTAGATCAAAGCCATTTTTCTTTGAATCTGATCTACGAGTCGTACTCAGTAGCAGGAAGCTTGTCCATGTGAAACCATAATTTGGACATTCTTTTTCGGTATCCATTCTTAGATGGGTCTCCTTCATGATACCACTTCATAACCATTCTATTGTCAACTTAGGTTCACTTTCCTCGTCTCGTCATTGCAACATCAGCTTGAAGACGACCGGGCCAGTGCTGCTGTACCATAAGACACCTGCCGCGTAAGAGACTGACATGCAGCCCCAGCCTCATTAATGCCGTTATTTGAAACATTTTGGTTCTCCATTTTAAAGAGTTCTTCCCATCAATCAAACAGACTAGCCCAAAATCTCTTTCTTTGCTCTGATGAATACACTCTTTGTCTTCACACCGTCAGCCTGCTCAATTCCCAGGAATTTGTAAATTTCATTTTTATCCGGATCCATGGTCTTTATTCTCTCTTCCAGTATTTTGAATCCTTCTCCTCTTACCATCTTTCCCTTCTCGAAGACTATCTCTGCACATTTAGATACTCCATAAGCAACTCTGGTGTCATGGCTAGCTTAAACTATCATCTCGTTTACGATTTTAAGGGCATTATGACTTTCTCAGTATACCTTTAAATCATCCACAAACAAACTATGTGTTCTCTTCACTAATTGATTTATACCGTCTACTCCTGGAGCTGTCCAATTTTTTCTCTTTATCATTTCTTTCTTCAATTTTTCCTCTGTGATTTCAAATTCAGCAACATTTATTTTTTCATTCAGCTCAACTTTCACTTCCTCCATCCAAGTTACTTTTGGTGTTGGCTCGTTCTACTCCCAAACTCCACTCCAGAATTGTAAAAACTTTTCCATCTCTGGCATTTCACCTTTGTGTTTATCTGCTCCTTCAAGTTTCCGAAAATAGCTTCTCTGATCCCTCTGGAACATGATATTATCCTTCTTCCTTTGTTCCTTTTCAATATACTCTTGTAATTCGACTTTATTTTTATCATCATCATCATCATCATCATCATCATCATAATAATAATTATAATAATAATAATTATTATTGTTGTTGTTGTTATTGTTATTATTATTAAAAACATGCTTTACTATGTTTGTGTACTTCAATCCTTTGAAAATGCCGTGATCAAGCTATGATCTTGAGGCTGAGTCATGCATATAATTCTTCTTATTAAATGTGCAGTTCCAAGAAGCACCGTTTTCGGCAGTTCTTCGATTCTAATATTACCAGGTATTTGTTCAACAAACCGAATTGTTCCTTTTCTAATAAGCTTAAGAGCTCCTATTACCATTATTATTATACCCAAAGGCTTGCCCATCAAAACAGGCCTTGGAAGGAAGGCAAATTTTTTATTTAGCTGCAATCTTAAGTAGTGACAAAAAAAATTAAAACAGGTGTAACGCAATAATAGAAGTCGTTAACGTCAGTTAAAAAAGAAAAAACAAACAAAATTTTATAGACTGAGTAAAGACAAATTAATTATATATACTTATTGAATCAAAACAATTTGATTACATCCCATCCCAGAAACTATATAACTCATTGACTTAAAACAAACATACTGATAACAGGCCAGGCACAGCCAGGTCCAATAACACTTATTCTGTCACCATAAATAGCGACAGAATAAAGCTATATGGGATAAAATATGCGACTAAAAGACATTGTTTTGTCAAGAAAGATACAATAATTTCCCTCTCAAAGATGAAATCCATTAAATACTGTTGCAAGCATGTCAAATTTTTGTAAAACGTTTCTTTACAGATCCTCTTCGCAGCCCACTGTTAACGAACATACAAGATGGCGTACGAAAATAAATTTGCTTCATTTATTACCACGGTTGTGGAATTGACGAATCAACATGGCGGGAAATCTGTCTTGCTTTTCTTTTTTTTTTTCTCAGTCTTTATTCTCACATTTATGATACAGTATTACCATAACTGTGATAAGTGCAGAATCACGATACGTGATGTGAAGAGCACAACAGAGAGAGAGATTTCCAAGCAGCTCACTACGAGTTGGAGATCTAGCCTTATATCTACAAATCTTTGTATATACCCTAATCCTCCCACAGCTGTGCTTATCTTTTAACATAGAATCTTTTGTCAACAACCATCTAATTTTGTTCTTTACATTTCCCTTGTTTTCCTGTGCTACCATATTCATGTGTGAGGGGGAATTTCGTGAACACTTCATGTATTAATTTCTATGGAATTTCTTCGAGGTAAGAAATTTTGTGAGAATATTGAGCTGTGAGATCTGCTTTTTTATCATGCAGGGCATTTACATGTTTAATTGAAAAGAGCTAACCAACAAGCAGTTTTGATGCCTTTTCGTTGTGACAATGTACTTTTTTTTCCTTAATCCATCTCTACTTTTATGTTCCTAACTACTAGGAATTGGCGCATGGATGGCCTCCTTTTGCTGTTTTCTTTCGTGGTTTACTGTGTGATTTGGCTTGGTTATTAGTAATAGAGTTCCGTGCCCCTTCTACTAACAACTTTTTCTGGTGATTCAATGATGATTATGTTTTCCCAGTTTGTATCTACCGTTCCCGTTACCACAATTTTTCAAAGTATAACAATTCACTACTTTTTCCAATTCCAATAGATATTCTAGCTTGATAGAGTCAGTTTTGAGTCTCTGCATTAACGACTTGAAATGTCACTTTTTTCTTCAATCCTCTATTTGATATTTACCCTTGATCTCACAAGTATACGATTAGTAAATGCTATAGTACCTTCATATACTGTTGTATCATTTCCTGATGTTCTGTATCTTTGGCCGATACAGATAAACTCAATCTCATTCATTATTTGTTCATCTGGTGATACTCAAATGCCTTCCAGATCCCTTTCTGTTTACAGATCGTTTTACTATATTAAAAATGTCAGATGTACAAAATGTATTGGTTCCTAACCGTTGTCATTGAGTTCAGTCCCCATATCTTAAAATATCCTCTCGTTTGTTCACCATGACAACACAATTGTTGTCTTAAACTATCGATCACAATCATGATGTCATATTTAGGAATCTCATCCATACTCTCTATAAAACTGAAAGTAAAAATGGTGTTGGGTGATGTCTTTTGTATTTTTGTTGGGCGTTATATTTGCGTTGGAATAAGGCCATGTTGAAGATGATAAAAAAAGAAGGAGAAGAAATTTGTACAACAGTAGATCTAACAAAAATCGTTCTAACAGATATATGTTGCCAATTTTTAATATATATCTTTACATTCTGACTAACAATGATTTCAATACGTCTTTCATGCATTTCATTTTATGAAAACAAGACGAACCCGTCATCTGATCTTAGCTTTGTTTCTCCACCTCAATTCATCTCAAGCAGGTCCAACTGGTATGTTTTCATTTAAAGTTTTTTACTTGTCCAGTTTCCCAGTTTCGGTTATTGTTCTACCATTCGAGGTTACAAGGTTAGTTTTAGCTGTTAAGACCAGAGTCATCGTGACACCAGAAAAATGGTTTAATGCCATTTAGCATAGTGTTTTCGCGTTCCCTTTTCTGTGGTTCTAGATTAACTGTATTTTTTCGGAAATTGGTTAACTAAATGCACTCATCTTTTTAAATTAATCAGCTATCTCAGCTCAAGCTATTGGTTTGTTATCTTTAATAGTGTCTTTTCTTCTTGATGATTACTCTGATTACTTAGAAAAAAAGACTCCATTTTGATATTGAACCAGGTGTACCAAGAGACCTATTTATATCATCTTGTTAAAGCTACTTACAAAGGATTAGAAATAAGAGATTGATGCTCAAAAAGTTACGTTCTGAAACCAAGAAACTAATGTCGTAATTAAGAGATGAGGTTGTATTTAATTTAATCATACAAACTTTATGGTGCCTCACAAATTGGTAAAAGAAATATTTGAGACAAACATCTTAACCTGAAATTTTTATGGCTTCAATTACCACTGGCGAGTGAAAAACTTATAAACCCTGTTGGCACCGGTTGACTTACAACGATATTCCCCTAAATCAAAGTTATCAGCTTCTATACTTGCTTTTAAAAGGCTAATGGAGCCACCAGTAATTGTTAAAAGAAATAGGAATCCGCATGATAACATCCAGATCAATAAAGAAACTGAGCTACGTGATGGAAAAATTCACGATGTAAATTAGTGCCACGGAGAACTTTATCTTGATACTTGACCCTGAAGAGAAATTTTATATTGCTACTGAATGACATTATGTGGAAGCAGTAAATGAAATTGTAAACAATCTCTTTAACACTGTTTCCCTTATTTTCAATTTGTGTAACAGAAAATCTTTAACTCAACTTTGGCAATCTTCTCATCCTCGGAAAAGAAAATCGGCACTGGAATTACTTCAGTTTGTTAGTTTTGATAACTTAGAAAGGCCATGCTTTAAGATAAGAAATATTGTACTACTTAGTATATAATGTATGACATTGCCTGCCCCTGTGATTTCTGTTATATCGCAGTGAGGAGGGGGTTCTTGATTTTTGAAATACTCCACTGAGTTATTTTTCAATTTTGTTAGTTTTCCAATATCAAAGTGTATGTTAGAAGGAGGCACAATGAGTAATGGGGTTTGTAATGACTACATAATCTGCTAGTTTATAATGGGTGGGTATACTTGGATGATATTAAAAGAAAGAGAAAAAAAGATGATATCGTATCATAAATTTAATGATTATGCTGGCTTGCATTTCAAGAGATAATTTCTCACCCTCAGGAACATACACCTGATAAGAACTTATTATAATGCACAAGACACATCTGACGTAATTATTATTACAGAATAACCGATCATATTCCAGAACCGCTTCAGTCTATAGTATTCCTCTATTTAAAAGTTTGAAACCATATTTCAGGTTATTGATATGCAACCTATTAATGTTATTTTAATTAATCAGGAAGGGTGGTAAGTTTAGTTGATTTCAAATGCAGTCAGTTCTGATTATGATCATTCACCAATTTAGTGTCTCAGTTAAAGGTGTGGCAGGATTTCCAAATGTGGCCAACTTTTTCACTTTTCTGTAACGTCTCCCTTTTTGACAACACGTAACTGGTCTTTGATTCTCCGTTGTGTTTACAATTATAGCTGATACATGGAATTTTGCAAACCTTTTTTTTACTTGGCTGCTTCAGGTTTGTCTTAGGGTTTTGGGAGCACTGTGAGTTAGGATTCATTTTAGTAGAAAATGCCATGAAACTTGTGTTGTTTGTAAATTTTGTGTAGTGCTTTCCTCTTTCCCAAAAGGTGGAAAAAGATAAGAAATTTCTTATCTTTTAGTTCTTCTTCTATCTTTTCTCGAAAGTCTGCATTTCTCTGTCTGTCAATGATTCTCATATCCTTCTCTTTTTATTTGATTACAACAAGATAACTCAGAAAACAAAAACAATTTTGAAATAAAGTCACGACATATATTTGTAGTTATTCATGGACAAAATAATGTTTTTGTACCCAAATAACAATGAGACTGTTAATGGAAAACGGAAAATTTTTTATGGTACCTCGTTACACGGATGAGTACTACAAACCCGGTGATCTGAATGCATTGTTGTGATAGTTGGGTGGTCATACTCTGCTCTTTCATTGTAAGAAGTAGGAAAAGGCGATAAATTATTAGGGACCTTCATTGTTAAGCCTTCTACATTCAAAAAGTGGAACATATTTATTGAGACTGTTTCTAGTAATTTTTCTACTTCGTAATTCTATTGATATCCTGGCTTCCCTAATTCGACAGTGGTATTGTCCTCTGTAAAAACACTTTTGCCTAGAAGAAAGTTTGTTTGTGAAAGTTTATCTTTAAAAGTTGTGAATTATAATCTGTTGATTTTTAAAAGGCTTTCATTCAAATGTTACTTATAAATCAAATTGTTTGGTGATGTAATTAATGCGTAAGTCTTATCTACTTAATTAAAGACCCTGGGCGGTAAATTAGGGAAACACGGTATTCTTGGTATCTGTGCATTAATATTTTTCGAATTACTATTTGTAAAATATATTTAGGTTTTATTCTTTTTTTTAATACGGTTAAAAGTCAAGACATGGGTAGATAGTTACTCAAGAATTGAATAGGGATAAACGCTTTACTAGAGGGAGACCATTTAATGTCAAAAATAACACGATGAGAGATTTTATTTAAGAAAGCAAACTTACTGCAAATGTCTGCTTAAATGAAGAACTTTTCTTCAAGGAAAGCATTATATTTACAAAAAAAAGTACTCGGTATCTTTTTCATTATGAGTTTATACCCTTTCAATGCTTAGAAATTCTTGAGAAACTCTCAAAAAACGTTCAGAAACGTTTTTACAACCAGATTTTCGGAATTAAAGCTTTACCTGGGTCCCTCTCAAAGACAAAGATTTTTGTTGCTATTCTTTTTGCATTTGAAACCAGAGCCATTTTAGAGAAAAGACGATTAGTAAACGATGAAATAAGTCAGCAGTACTATCGCCTTTGATATTTGGGATATGACTATGTTAATTATTATCATTATTTAGGTTTAAATAATTTAATGCAACTGATTCTTTCGTAAATTCCAAGTAAAAAAAAGGTTTTGCAGGTTTTTTCATGTAGCCTTCACATGACGTAAAGGTGTAAACTGCAAAGTCAGTTAAATCTTTTAAATGATATTTGCTTTTATTTTAAGTTGCAGTATTTTTATCTTCTTCATTACTTAAGTCACATGACATCTTTTTAGTTCTGGCTGCGTATAATATTTTTCAGATTTTCACTTCCTGATTGCAACTATTATTCCTGCTACTTTTACGCTTTGTTGTACACCTACTTTTTTAAGAACGTGTATCAAAAGAACATCAAAGTCCAAATTTCCCAAAAATATAAGCATACCTCAAAAATAAAGGGCAGATTTACTTCACCAACCTAACTATTCAAATTATTGTTGAGTTTTTTGGATTTTTTATCCCCATAGATCAAATACATGTGTATTGGCAAATTCCTCTTTGTGTTTGTTTTTTCGAATTAAGAATGTTTAACGTGTACTTTCAGTATGGCAAACCTTATATTTGTTGCTTTCTAAGATTACTTTTTAATATATTTTATTTGAAGGTGAATTAAGAATTGATATAGGCTTAATTCAGAAAGTGTAAAGAGCATATACCTGAACAATAATGTAATCTTATGAAGTGTATAACAATTACATTGTAAATGAACAAATTGCAAATGCAGTTTAAATTATTAACATTCTTGGAATTAATGAAATTTAGGGCATATATTCACATATTCATATGCATGTCACGTACATTTTTTGTGTGTTCAAAGTTTTTATTATTATTTTATTGAAAAACCCAGATGTGCAAATTACATACCTCTCTCTATGGTAAGATACCACGCCTAAAACGCATTAATAAAGTCTAAATTTTATCTCTACTATCCTCTATTTAAATAGCCATTGCTTTTGGCCTTTTAATATTATCATGACATCCCAACTAAAACGAGTATTATTACAAAAACAGTTCACAAAACCATCATTTTTTATAAAATTTAATTGCATCGTGAAAATGCAGATAACGTTTTTTCCTGTGTGACTTGAACTTTGCCTACATCATCATCAAAGCACCGGAACAACATCTTTAGTGAACGTGAAGAATGTTTGAACTGAAGACATTAATTATTTACTACAGAATATATAGTTAAACCGGAAGAGTATTAGTTGTTTTGCTTTCTGGTAAACAGTGAAGAATTTCAACAATTCGTGGAAACGCATTTGCTAATCTAAATATAGAAAAGGAGGGAGAAATTATTTGTCTACTCAGCTTCTATTCGTATTATTTGCTCCTTTTTGGACACAGTATAAACACAGTGCATCTGAGCCCCAGTAGTAATAAAGCCATCCAATGAAGCGAAGCAGTTGATATTCTCCCTCAGTTTCTATGTCATGAAGGTGAGGTTGCAGTGATAACAATCGAACTCCTCCTGAATTCAAAGATACCTCTTATACTTCAAATCTTAGTTACATCTCCACCAGAATGCTGAGTGCCAACTGTCTTTTTGTTCTGGTACTACACTATTAACCCTGCCCCAGCTCCCTCAACCCCATGTAGATATTGTAGCTCAACAAGACAAAATGCATATCGACAATGTAATGTAACTGGACAAGAAGAAGCCCCTTTAATTCAACCAACTGCTAGAAAGACCCTGAAAAAATACATTCTTTTCCAAAACAAAACAAAAAAGAATTACAAAATGACACAGAATCCAAAATCCAAGGAAGTGAAGAATGAAAAGAAAGCAAAGTTCAAGGTTCTCCACTATGGACCTTCCCTGGAATCAATTGCATTGGTCTCCGTAAGAATGCAATTTAGTTTCTGTGGAAACTTTTGAGTAGAAATTTGAATATTTCTTAAATAATATGTCTACTTCACTATGACGTATCCTACATTCCAGTCTGCACACAGGACTGCAACAGTCAGTCTGCAGGAAAGGCAAATCTCAAAAAGCCAAACTCATGCCCTAGTAAAGCAAATTATATATATATAGCACATAGCACAATTTGTTCGAAGTTAATACCTCTAGTTAGGCAACAGGAATTCAGTACAACTATATATCACCATCACACCATCTAACAAAGTCAGAAGACAATAATGGACTACACCCGACTACCTTGTTGATGTGAATATTGATTCTCAAGAATACGCTTACATAGCTGCAAACATATTTTTAAAGTCTCTTAATTTAATTTTTCTTATTTCATTAGCATTTTAAAGATAATTTACTCAGTAGGTAGTTTATCAATCTAATTTTGTGGTTGTAAGCACACTACTTCATCTAAGATGAAGATCTTAGCATTTGAAAAAATACATGTAACCCCCTGCGTAGCACGATAATTCTACTAACTGTTTTAAAGAGTTCAATAAAAGAATATTTGCACTAATAAAACTTAAAATAATAAGAGTATCTTCACATTTCTAGTTACTTGACTGTCATTTTGTAGATTGTTATGGAGATGGCAAGCTAAAATAAAACTCTTTTTAATCCAAATGCCCTTATTCTACCATTTTGTCTGTACTTCCTTGTAATAATCTCAAAGCTGCTTTTCTAATCTTCTTATGTTAAAATAAGACAGCCTCGATTAATCTTATATTGAAATACAGGAAAATACCAAAGAGATAATCTACCTGATGCTTACTCCAGATCATTAAATGATGGATTGTCTAATTTAAGTGGAGAATTTCATCAAAACAGACTTATAAATTAAATGACAGTTTTACAGATGATCTTAAGAAATTATCAAATACGATTTTATTGATTTGCAATTTAAAATACTATTTTTTCATCTCTTCATTGCGCGTTAGGAAAGCAGGTGAAAAATAACTTGGAAAAAAGTAAAACAANCTCAAAGCTGCTTTTCTAATCTTCTTATGTTAAAATAAGACAGCCTCGATTAATCTTATATTGAAATACAGGAAAATACCAAAGAGATAATCTACCTGATGCTTACTCCAGATCATTAAATGATGGATTGTCTAATTTAAGTGGAGAATTTCATCAAAACAGACTTATAAATTAAATGACAGTTTTACAGATGATCTTAAGAAATTATCAAATACGATTTTATTGATTTGCAATTTAAAATACTATTTTTTCATCTCTTCATTGCGCGTTAGGAAAGCAGGTGAAAAATAACTTGGAAAAAAGTAAAACAAAAAACGAAATATTTACAATATATGGATATAGTACTAGAATTAATGCTTTTTTTTAAACCGAAAAGCTATAGATTCATTTTAACAAAGACATAAAAAAACTTTTAAAATCTCTTTTAAAAATTCTTAAACCAAAATTTATTTTTTCTACAGTTTTTAAGTTGTCCAACAGTCAAAATGGAAATCATAGTCACGACAGGTTTATCTTAAACTGTGTATTATAAAATTGCGAGCTGTGAGTCTAATATGTAAGATGTTTCTAAAAACAGTAACTATATTTTTAATTGCTTCCTTAAGAGTTACTGGCTTTTAAAAATATACGTGAAAAGCACCATTCGCATTACAAAATTTATTTTTTTGCACAAATGTTTATTTTTGTCAGGTTAATACAACAAATAAAATGTAAGAATAATACACCAAATATCCTAATGAAAAAAATTAAGTGAGTTTTACCTGTCATATGCATTTTAAGTTCTTTTTCTACCTTTGCATCTTTTTTAACATCTCAGAAATTTTTTTAAAGACTCCTAAAGAGCTACTTTCAGTTATGTGGTGATGTGGTAAACAAAAGTAAAATATATAGAAGCCCTGACGGCATATGTGTACCCGAATAATATTTTTTTTAACCACCATGCAATAATAGCTCCTGAGTGAACCACAAGTGTGTCTACTATTTTTAAAATAAGCTATAAAAATTTACTATATATACTATATATATATATAATTCCAACTGCTCTGAATTTAAAAGGTAAATTCAAAGAAGTTGAAATTTTATACTTTTCTCCAGACTTTGAAGTGCATTAAATTGCAAATTTAGGCATCATTAAAGAAATTTAAAATATTCAAAGAAGACAAATGTCATAACATTATTTCGGTTTATGTGAAAACTATAATCTCCGCATATACAAACTGATTAAACAATAGCTTTATCTGAAATTAACAAGAGCGGCTGCATCTAAACATAAGGAAAAGGAAAATTTGAGGCTCAAAAAAGATAATTCTTTTTACTTTCAACAACTTCACAGACAAGTACTTTCCTCATAGAATTTAGAAAATCATTTTTGTTAAATTGTGTTGGGATTAAATAGCAAGAGAATAATCCTGTTATTTTAAAGCTGTATAATGAATTTGGCTGATAGCATAGTGGTGGACGTAGACAGTGCAAAAAGAAACAATTTTTTTCCTTCCTGTTAAGGTTTCACTTTTCTGACCTGGAGAGGTAAATTTTTCCAGTTTAAAATTTTTATAGGTCTTTAAGGAGCAAAACATGGTTGCAAAGTTCAACACCATTAAGCTAATTATTATTATTGTTATTGTTATTATTATTACTATCATTGTTGTTGTTATTTTTATTATTATTATTATTATTATTATTATTATCATTATTATTAAGACAAGGAAGATTTTAACGATGAATGGTGCTTTCCATAGGAATAGTAGTGTAGATCGTCTGTACATCGAAAGAAAGGATGGGGGTCGTGGCTTGATCAGCGTTGAAGATTATGTGAGGCAGGAAGAGTTAGGGTTAAAAGAGTATGTAAATGCTACTGAGGAGACGATTTTGGAACAGGTGGCTGGAATGATTATGCATGGAAGGGAGACAAAGAAGCATTACAAGACGAGAGTGGTTGAGGAGAGAAAGGAGAGATTGATGGAGAAGGCTATGCATGGTAGGTTCTTTCGGGAGATGGATGAAAATGCAACAGAGAGATCAGTACAGTGGGTTAAAGGTGGTTTCCTTGCAAAAAGCACAGAGGCATTTGTGTTTGCTGCTCAAGAGCAAGCATTGAGGACAAGGTTGGCGCAGTCGAAGTGGGATGGTGGTGTTAGTCCTATGTGTCGCATCTGCGGAATTGAATCTGAGTCAGTTTGGCATGTTGCGTGTGGGTGTAAGGTACTGGCTCAGAAGGAGTACAAGAGGCGACATGATAGGATGGGATTGAGAATATATTGGGAGCTGTGCAAGAAGTATGGGTTGAAATGTGCGGGGAAATGGTTTGAAGAGGTGCCTGACAAAGTTAGAAAGAGTGAAGATGGTAGGTTTGAAGTTTGGTGGGATAGATCAGTGGAGACAATGCAACAGGTGGAATCTAATCGTCCGGATGTTGTTGTTGTTGACCGCACTAAGAAGAGATGGCTGGTTGTAGATTTTGCTGTGCCTTCCGATCGAAATGTGACAGCTAAAGAAGAAGAAAAGGTCACTAAGTATTCTCCCTTGGCCCAACAAATCCGAAAGTTACATAGTGTATGTACCAGCGTTGTCCCAATCGTCGTGGGAAGCTTAGGAGTGGTGACGAAGCGCTTGGAGCGCAGTTTGAAAGAGTTGGGCATCCCTGATGTCTTGGGTGGACTCCAAACATCTACCATCATTGTAACTACCAACATAGTGAGGAAGGTGCTTAACCTCTAAAGCTACTGGTCGGTAGCCGGGGTTAAGTTTTCTCGTCCGGCAGGTGAATACCATCTCCCTGTGCGGGCTGTCATGCTGGACATGAACTTTGTTTATTATTATTATTATTATTATTGTTATTGTTATTATTCAAGTGATTAAAATATTAAAAGCTTCCCCACTTTTTCATATTTTAAGATGAGAAATCAGGGGTGTGGTTTGCTTAATTCATTAACCTTTTAAAAACTTGGGGTAACATAGTGAACGTCAATTGCCTCTGGGCTCTTACATAAGACCAATTTGAAATGCCTAACTCTCGTTGAAGCCCACAAATTACTTTCGTTACAACAGGTTAAGAAGTTTGGTCTTTTATCAAAAGATTTTATTTGTTGTTACCTAAAATTATCAATTATTTATTATTTTTTGTTTAAATTATTTAAAAGTTTAAGAGTTCTTTTCAATTTATTATTATGACATAAAAGTGTAATTTGAAAAAATGTTGACGGAATTTATCCCTCTTTATTAATTTATGCAACCAAGGAATTGATTAAATTCTTTCTTCTCGCAATTTTGACTGTCCTTATTGCTTGGAACAGCAGATAAAGATCTTAGTACCACCAAAACGCGTTACTGAAATCAGTCTGCAATAAATGTGATGTGGTTTTTTAAGACTTACTAGGCGATGAAAATGTAACTCAACCAAGGAAAAATGTAGTTGACAACTAACAAGTAGATAATGAAATAATAACGTTATTAAAGACAAAAGATTGGTTGGTTCTTACCTGGTCTAGTGTCTCCTTATATATTACACTATATTACTCTGCCTGTCTCTCATAAACAGTTTAGTCTGGTAACGGATGTGGTATTGCTTCCAATAATTCCAAGCTATTTGATAGGTGTGGCACGCAGGTTTCTGGTAACGGTACTTGTGAAAGAGTCCTTGGTATCATTCAGTCCTTTTTCTCATACCGTACATTGCATGTCACGCTAAATGGCATTACATCTGATGCGCATTTAATTAACGATGGTGTTCTTCAAGGTGTTATTCTCGGTCCACATCTATATCTCCTTTTTACCAATAATCTTCCTCTTAACTTCTTCAATTCATTAAGTTTTATCCTGATTACAGTACCTTGTACTTTAGCATTGGGCACAAGGTCATTCAATAGGGACAAGTCAAACATTTAAAATGCTCAGTGTCTGACTTCCAGGCAACCAGAAAAGGGGAAAGTGTTTGGTTTGTTCAACGCGGCAAAAAGGCAACTGATGTCGTTGAAAGGACAGCTGATTCCGTATCTCACTCCAATGTTATAGGTAATCATTCTATTGTTAATCATAGTTTGGTTGCCTTTTTGAGGAATGCTCATCAGAGAGGATGCTGGGTTTGTCAATTTTTTCCAGATCTTTTCTTGGGTTCTTATATTTAATCTATTGTTAAGTCTGCTTCGTAATATAGTTCAATAAGCTTGTTACCTCAAATTTCTTAAATGCCAGAGAATATGGGTATGGAGCCTTAACAATTACATTGTAATTAAAAAATCAAACTTTCTTTACTTGATACAGAAACTAATAATTGCCTTTTGCGGGGGGGGGGGGTGGCTTAAAAATGAACCTCTCGTTGTGTTATCCACTCTGATCTTCTATTAAAACGTCATTTTTTATATGAAAGCCAATTTAATTGTAAACCGTTTTCAAAATTTAAGGATAAGTTTATATCGTAAATACGTTTAAATAAATCATGATAACGTATTTCGCAGAGCATGCCCATAACTACTGTTCTAAGTAATAACAACCGCATGTTAATACTACCTGTTTTTATGGTACCCTAATACCAATGAGCAAATGAATAACATGGATTACAAATAAATTCTGAAAGAGATTTTAAAATTCTGGGGGCTTTGACTTGGATAGTGTAATTTAGGTGGGATGTTAGGATCTAGGATAAATGGAGCTAAGGACCATTTGCATAGAACTATCAGCATTTAATTTTCCGAGATGAGTTTCTTTGTGATTGTTCGAAAGGACCAAAGAGTGAGGTCAGTCGCGACTTGGACGTAAATGATGGCAGTTTCTATCAGTAGCGTCTACATCTACGCTCCCACAGTCTTTTCCGTAATTCTATCTGTAGTGCTCAAACAGATAGTAAACGCAGGCTAGGTCATTACATGACCTAGGCTGAGATTCATGGATACCATCAGATGGATCCTGAAAGATATTGGATTGCTGTTGGCTGCTGGCAATTTCTTTCGAAAAACAGATTGAAATGGAGACAAATGGTATATGAGTGATCACCGGACACACAGGACAGCTAATTAATGGATAGTTGAGACTAGCCCGTGGTGGGGTGGTTACAGCCATATTTTTGAGGGACTGGGGAGGATCTACTGTTGCTATAGGGGGCAAGAGTGAGTGTGGCAAAGACAAAGTATTGAGGTTATTGACACAAGAAGTTGTGTTGGATATTGGTGACAACGTGATGGAGGATACTACCTGGCTGAGAAAAATCCGATGTCATGTACACTAACGTGGTGGAGCTAAAGGCGGTAGCAAAATGTGTGAATCTGGTGATTCACACATTTTGCTACCGCCTTTCACACATGATGTTTGTCATCAAACAGATTCAAGAGCACTGTTCAATTGGGTGAATAATACAGTGGAGTGAGCCGAGAGAGTGCTGCAAAATGGGAGCAGTCGAGCAGCTTTCTTGATTTAGAGTCCTGCAAACTGTAATCGAGGAGTGTTGAAAGGAGACGTATTCGAATTCGTAAGTAAGTCAAAACACAAGATTGATGCTCTGGCGGTGGTGCCAAACAAGTGATTGAGTTGTCAGTGGGGAGGGTGATGAGCTGGTGGTAGAGTGGTGATGATTGTTGGTGGCAAGTCGCGAGAGGAAATGTTGCAGAACGATCATTTTCCTCATCGTTTAGATGTGGATTGTAGGCCTTTAAGTTGGGTGTCACAGAGGAGGTTTGGGAGAGAGGGGGAAAATCCAATGCCATTGTTTCCTGCGACGCCCTCAGTGGAAAAGGAATTGTAGAAAGAATTCGTAGGGTTGTGAAAAGGACGGGAGAGAGGGAGAATGGAGCAGGAGACGGCCAATTAATGGCATAATATGAGACCGAGTCGGGGTGGCAATGAAGAAAGTCTCCCTGGAAACCACGAGTTCAGTTATAACTCGAGAATTCCGCAAGAAAGGGATAAGAAAGAGATTTTGGACTCTTTTTTATACGCAATGAGAGTGCTAGTATGAATGAAACCGATGGCAATGTCCCGTACTAATGTGTGGAGTTAGAGGAGAGTGGCAGATGTGATGTCTAGACATACAGTGTGAGTGGATGGTTAACAGCACCACGTCAAAGACCTCGTGAAGGTGAGAGGAAAAAGGGAGGAGGGGAACGGTAGTGAAGATGGGTGATTGGTAACAATATTTGAGTCAGTGGTAGCTTTGAAGGAGGCAGAAGCAGGGTAAGGTGCAAGCTGAGGAGGAGAGTAGCACCGAGTTTGGGAACATTAAAGAATGGGCTCGGGGAGAGGTGAGGTTATTGGTGAGACGGATCCAGAACCAGCTGTTGTATTGCGGAGGTCTACTAAGGTTTAAAAATTATGTTTTAGATCCCTTAGTTCTTGAAGGACTAGGGGATGCGATATAAATCGGATGTGAAGGTATAAGATAAAAGGTATTTAAATCCATATTTTTTATTTAATCCCAATGATAGAATGAAACAAATTAGATAAAATCTGGCTTTCAACCTTTACAAAAAGGGATTAAATATAATTTTTTGATCATCCGTAGAACTTCTTTGATGTTTAGCCACGTTAGGTACTCTTAGCTAGCCAGATATGGTCTGTCGGAAAAAATACCTACTGACTCAAGATCTGCCATTAGAAAATGTAATACTATTTAAAAAGCTTTAAATGGTCAATTAAAAAAACTAGGATCATATGGTAGATGCTATAATTTGTGGGTTTTTTCTTTCAGTTATTGTAGAACTTATACGATCAATGCCATCTAGTAAAATGAATACTATCATAGTGGTTTATTTTCTTTAACAGAAAACAATATAGAAGGATCAGTCAACCAAACATAAATAGGGGGATTGACAACGACTTGTTGTCTGTCAATGTGTTTCTTGGGAAAGGTGGTATACCCTTTGAACAAAATGAAGAAAAAAATACCAAATAGTTTTCGTCCTGTTTAGTGTTTTTACTATGCTAAAATATTTAGTCAATCTCTTCTATTGTTCTGCAACCTTATGTGACAGGCATACGTAAATTAAATGTGTGCCAGACTACTTTTCCTCGACATCCTTAATGTACATAGTCTTTGAAACTTTGTAAAATAAATATAATATGGCTATTAAATTGAAAAATTATCTTTATACGTTATTTGGAATCCTAGTAACATATTTTGAAAGCTTCACAATAACTTCAGGATAGGTTAAAATAACAGTTCTTGTAAATGCTATAAAGAGGCCCTGAAAGTAAGTTTTTTTCTGAGTATAAAGAGGAAGTTCCTGGTAACAGACCACGTGGTAGGCCAGCGAAAGCCTTGACAGATCAAAATCAGACACGACGGTGAATTACCATTGCTAACTACAGAACGTCTAGCCAAAAAAGAAGAAAAGTTGAAGAATTGTGTTTGCAAAGGTCCTCTGAGGATATGCAAGCAAAAGTTTTTGTGGGCTTACGAATGACCTGAAAGGGAATTCGAAGGTCTGTTTCCTTTCACACTGAAACCTTGACTGAGATCTTGTTCTCCATATGAAAAGAACTGTGAAAACCTTGCAGAAATTCTGTTCACTTTATTTGCCAAAGACAATTTCGTGTTTTCCTTTCCCTTTTCAAACTCATGGGTCAAAAAGGCTTCCAGTTAACCACAGACACAGTCACACTCAGACATACACACACACAAACACACACATACACATATAGTTACCTTTTTTACTATACTGTTTCTCCGTTTTCTCTCCTGCCATTTTTGCACAGCATGAAGGCTGTTTGACATTTGACACTCTTTTAAATTATTTTTAAGCTAGCTTTTTTTTCTCTTCTTTTACTTTTGAACTTTTAGACACAGGACGGACTTGGACAACAGTTTATTTTTTAATTCAAGTGGTTTTATCCTGTAGAAATATCCGTAATAAAAGAAATTAATTTTAAAAAATATTTCTGTATATTGTATACATATAAATATATACATATTGGACTATTCCTTTATCTGTAATACATGTACATAACTACAAAACAGAATCAGTTTTAGAGGACAACATTAATAAAAGAAGAAACATATTAACAAAATGCGATAACAAATTATATCCACAGCAAACTATAAGGAAGCTGGTTTTATTACCTTTTATTAAAGGGAGTTATGAACATTATTACTTCTCTAAAATAAATAACACTACTCAGAACTTAGCCATACACACAGAAACATACACTGTGGTATTAATAACGTTGTTATATATATATATATATATATATATATATATGTGTGTGTGTGTACCTATATATATGGTCTTTTACTAGAACTACCAAGTGTAAGGTAGTAACTAAATATAGAAGGTGAAGCTTACCCATAGAAAGCCTGGATTATCACATGAATTATCCTATGAAAAATCATTAACACTAATTAATATTGCTCCTGTAGGTATTAAAAGGACTGCCCTGCGTTTCTTCTTGCGTAAATCAACTGTTATTAACAACGAGTAGGTTTCCCAGGAAATTGCTGATTTCTTTCTTTACTAAGGAATTTCCCATAACAAAATGGTTTATTTTTAATTATAATGGTTGCGTTGCTGGTGGCTGTTATATTCTAATGGTGTTTAGATGAGAAAAATTAGTAAAAAATAGACAATGAGTAAAATTATAAAGTATCTCATTTGTTGTTAATTACGAGAGAAAGTACTTTTAGAAAACATGGTAAAAGGTCTTATGGAACTAAATTAAGATTGCAAAAACGAAGATTGAGAAAACATATTGGTCTCAAAATATCATACCTCTTTCTATAAAAAGAGGAAAGAATTATTAGTTAGAATTAATGTTTTTTTGTATTACAAATAGTTTATAAATGTCTTGGAATTTCCAATGCAATCATACAGTTTCTTGTTAAGCAAATAATCTTATTGAAACCGACAGACTCTATTGCCGCTTTAATTTTTTTGCCGTTGTTCAAGCATATCGCAGTTAAGAACCTGATCCACGTCTAATTAAATTGTTTAATAAGAGTAAAGAGTATGAATATTTTATCTTAAATACTATTTTTAAGCCAACAAATACCTCTCCATAGTAATGATGACAAACGAACACCTTTCTTTTAAGTCTTTGATGAGAGCAACAAAACAAATTAGTTTTGGTTTTGTTGTCAAATATCCTCTATAACTATTAACTTAAATATATACCTAGATGAAATCTGCGTATACCCATGTAATTTGTAGTAAAAAATAGCACACCAATACATGGTAATATGAGATTACAAATTTTACTCCCTCCTGGATGTAACTTCCTGGGTTGTGCTGCAATTGCCTTGGCAAAATGATGATAATGGAATGCCTTGTAGCAGTAATATCAACCAACTGACAAGGTGGCCAATCGCTCCTTCCAGGGAAGGATCTAGGTTGTTTGTTGAGGGGTGCTCAGATTTGAACCATGGGTGGAGCACAACGAGTGGGGAATCTTGATCACATATCATAACTTAAAGATTTTCATGGTCACGCCCTTCAAAATAGCTCTTTAACCTATCCAGTTCTTAAATTGAAAAAATGATGGCAATGGAATACCTTGTGTCAGTAATCCTAACCAACTGGTGGAGCGGGCAGTAGCCCCTCAAAGTATCAAGCATCAAAGTTGATAATCAAATTAACTAAAAATCTTATGAATGAAGACAGTACATCATAATAAATTAATAATTGGTACTTATAAACTACAAGGGCTCACGGAGATGGAAAAATAAGAGGAACTGGCCAGAGATATCGACAACTCTAGCCTTGACATCCGTTGCTTCTAAGAAACCAAAACAAAGAATGGTTTGGATATAGGCACCGGAGTGAAGAACCTAAACTAGTCTCCATAAAATCAGACACTCCATATAATGGTACTAGGTTTGTCATCAGTGGAAGACAGAAAACATACACTGGCAATGGAAAGCTTCCAGTTATGTTCTGTAATGGTACCAGATACGAACATAAAAGAATACAAATGTGTACAAGCAGACGCTAAAATCAACCTTAACTTGCAAACCAAAAAATCGTATATATGCAATCCTGAAAAATCAAATATTACCAAAGTGGAGATTTGTGAAATTAAAATAAGGTACTGCGTTACAATTATTAATGTATATCCATATACCTAACGACATAAAGGTAATTCCACTGAACTGAAACAAATTTGCACTGACGTTTTCAATGTAATAAACAGCTTAGCAAATGAATTATTATTATTATTATTATTATTATTATTATTATTATTTAGGAGAGATGCACATAACAAGTAAAAGGCAGCTAAATTTTTCAACCAGCTTAACTAGATAATCTGCAAAGCAACACAGAAATTTATTTTGCAAAATTCCAGCTAGTATTATGGTACTACAGTAAGTAGTACCATAATACTAGTCATCTTGTAGTCGTCAAAACGAGAATAGAGAGGTTTTGCCTGTATGAAAAGACGAAAGCAAGGCTGAAGGCACCAGTTGTCACTGATAAGCTACATGAACACGAAAAATAAACCACACCACTACAAAAATTATTTAAAGTTATGAAAAAGAAGAAGTAAGGAAATAACCAGAAACGATGTGTTTAAGAAGATTGTGAGATATGGTGAAGAGATGCTGTATAGGTATGAAACAAAAATTTAATTAGGAGCACTGAAGAAACTATAATGATGAGATAGCAAAAAGTACCGAAAGAAGAGGAGACATTTTTGCTTTATAGTCTCAGACAGTAATAACACTAACAGGATTAAACAACCACAGCATCAAAGAAAAGTTATCCTTAAAGAAATAGGAAATAAAGTCATCACCTATAGAAAAAAATAAATTAAGAAGCTGGTAGATGAATAGAAAGATTACAAGACGAAAATAAAATGGTAAATCTAATAAAGATAGAGACAAATAGAGATAAAGGCATAGAGACTATGTACATGTCATTTCTAACTAGAGAACATGGATTTGTCTCTTCCTATTACTGGAAACAGAAAGAACGTGATTAACACAACAGAAAAACTGAGACAAACCACCTTAAGGCTCAACAAGAGTAGGGTTGCTGGACCAGATAACAAATATCAGATGAAGTCATCAAATATTCAATGACATTTTGAAGTCCACTAGTTTAACCAATAATGTCATTGAATATCATCAATTCCTTGGCTTTAAGAGCGAAACATTATGCTTACTAAGTAAACCTGATAAACGCAAAGGTCCTGTTAACGATTTAAGACCTGTCATTCTCTTGACCATCCTTCAAAAGGTATCGTCTAACATTCTAATAAAACGTGTGAAACCGAAGTACAAAGGTTACATTTCTTAATCTCAGAGAGTGGATACAACAAATAATTGGACCATTGATTTAGTAAGGGCCCATCTCTGGATTACTAAAAAGTTCCAAAAAGAAGAATTTCAGGTACACGTGACAGGCATCTACATGTCACTTGCCTTTGATACCATCATTAGGAAAGATCTCCTTAAAGATATTGGACGACGAATTACCAAACGATGAAGTACAAATGGCTCGCCTGGTGCCGACTGATAAATCTCTTGTATATTGATGAAATGAGTTAAGACGTTGAATTTGTATATGATGATGACATGGATTTCGTTTCTAGAAGAAAAAAACGAAACGATGAAAGTTCAAAATAATGTTTTCCAATCTAGAAATCTGAGAGTAAATGAAGAAAAGATGACTTACTACAACGTAGTGATAGAAACAATTAATTAATTATAGGGAAATGTACGAAACGTAGGACCTCTACTGGGGATTCTGAGGATATAATTCGTAAAACGCAATTACCAATATCGAGAGTAAACAAACAGTAATAAGTATGGACTAAAAGTCACATAACTGAAGCAACATAACAAAGATTATACAAAGACCTAGTTCTTCTTTTTCTCCTATACAATTTTTAATATGAGACTTTATTGCATCGATCGTAACTAAGACATTGGCAATAAGCTCCCTCGTATTATTTTCAACAAAAATTGTATAAAAGATGCAAATCAAATCCAGTTTCACTATTTATCCTGAAAGCTAGGTGCAAATTATCTTACCATGCTTTCAGACTGGGTCGCGAGTGTCCTGCAAACTTTGAACAGACTGGTGGAGGAAATATTATCGTGGTCGACCAAGGACAACAGTTGTCACTTTCCTAAAAGGAGGCATCGGACAAACATTGGAGAGAATATCATATTTCCCAATTAAAAGCATGAAAACGTCTAAAGATCTGAAAAGTGGTATTGAGCTCTCTAGTGAAATAAAAGTGTAGACGAATATTACTGGCATTATTCATAAGATCACTGAATGAATAATCACAAAACTGTGCCTTCAAACCGCAAAAGCTATTTGTCTTCAGAATTTGTCATCTGTTTTTTCTTTTTTGTTGTTTGATACTGCCATTGCAAATAAATATTTTCCAAAAGAACAATTACTATAGCTAGTCCTTTCCTTTTTTAAGTAAAATTTATTTTCCGCACGTGAAACATTTTTGTTTGGTTTTTTCACCATCTTGATGGAGTAAGAAAACTTCAAGCTGAAATTAACTTCTATACGTGTTAACCTATAAAAATTTGGCACATTATCAGAGTTGAACTAAATGAAGTGTACGGAATTTCGAATTATATAGTGAAAAAATATTGGGTTGTTTTCATTAGAAATTTAACCCATATTCTCCCAAGCATGTCCCCCTAACTTCTTTTATTACCAAAATTGGTGTAAATATCCGCCTTAGGCTAGAATAAATGTGTAAAAAGTTTGATTGCAATCCTTTGATGGGAAAGGTGTCTTTTAGCTATGTCTACTTTTGTAGACATTGGTAGGATCTGTTAGAAAAAGCAAGTGTGAAAACGCAATTGAAAACAACTTATTATGTTTTACATTGATGATCTTTGCACCTTTTCAAGCTATTTAAAATGCTGCAATCATAAAATGAGACAGTCTAGAAGTCAATTCAGCTGTTTTTGCATAATTAATTTTTCATGATAGAGCTGAAAGCAAAGCTTGACATGCATGCTCTTCTTGCACTTATAGCACCTATTTCGGCAACTTCGCCGGCAGACAACACACTTTCTTACAGGACCAGACTCTGGATAGTGGCCAGTGTTGTCAGATCGCACTTCAATTGGAACGTCGTGAGAAGGACCAGATCTAGAATCAGCTGATGGTCGTGGGGTGGCCCTCTTTACCATGATAGACACAACGTTGCGTCGAAATGATTTCTGGTCAATCGCAACATTGGATACTAAGCGATATAGATCCATCTCCCTCTGAGCGGTAGTCATGTGAGCCACGTGGTAAACGTTTAATACGTTGAACGTCTTTGGCTGGGCAGCCAGCCATTCTATTAGCTCGTAATGTGCCAGTCGCACGAGAACCTTCGTTCTTTAGATGCTTGATGAGATCGTACTAAGTGAAAAAGTTGTCAAAAAATAAATGGTGTTCAGAAGAGTCACTGCAGACTGCTGCAGCAGTTTTGACGACTTGCGTACCTAGTGATTACGTTTTAGAAGAATTTCCAGAGGCACCTTCATAGACGGATACATAGCATGGCATGCAAGTACTGCTGGCCATCATCCAACATTTGTATCCGAATCGAATTGGCTTGCCACGAATGAACTGCTTACATGAGTGACGTCCAAAGTAAGGAATCATTGATTCGTCAGTGCTTAGGTCTTCGTGAACGATACCGAAGGACTGAAATTTACTGTTTAGTAAATCATAACTTTTGCCATTTTTCCTGGGCCAAGTGATTGATTGTCGGCAGTATGCAAAACCGATTTTATTTCCTGGAATCTATTTCTGCTCATAGTTTCAGGAAATACATCGCAAACAAGGTCAGCTCCCTTGCTCCAGTAGTCAGCTTCACCCAAGCGGATATTATATCCTGACAAGAAAATCAATCCTACAAAATTCGTCATCTCTTCTTTCGTAATATTGAAAACTTTGTTTCGATCTTGAAATGCTAAAACGTTTGTTTCTCGAAACAGAAGGTCGATTACATCATCAAAAACAAGTTCCCATTCAGACACACATCCCATTTAGACAAATTAGCAAGATGGGGCTTTTCGTTCAGAAGCTTTGCCTGTGCATTCTTTTCTTGGTCGGAAGGAGACACAATGCTGTCAATGTGGGATTTCGTCCATTTAGGAGTAGTTTTCTTGACAACTTTCTTTCGTTTTCTTTTTCCACAAGACTGAATTGAAGACACATTTTCATCTGAATTATCCAAGTTATCATCATCTTCACTAGCACCATACTCGACTAACTCAAGCTGTACCAATTCTCAATACACCAGCGTCCACATCTATTCATACTGGAAAGCCCCTTGAAATTGATATTAATCATAACAATAGTCCTATTAGTCATAACACCATTTACATAACTAAGTGTTAAGTAGTCTAAACTAGAATCGACAGGAAATATCAATATGAGTCTCAATTTTGCAAATCTGAAATATGCTAACACTTCCTACCAATGTCTACAATTGTAGACTTCAAAATTTATTGACATGAACTTTTTGTGTAACGTTCAATAACAAAATAAAAGTATGTTTATTAGATAGAATCACCCTTGTAAAGTGTAAATACAAACTTTAAAACCGTCTTTACTGCCGGCTACCTCGCCGACACAGCAAAGTGCAGAACGTGGTTGGCAGTTCAGACTCTTTTGAAAATTGGCACACTTCTTATATCTTATACTGACACATTGTACCAAACTAAATATCAGTTTATTGCTCATCTTGCCTATCATCTATCCTAAAATAACGAGGGACATAATTTAATGCCAAATATGCTCCATGTGTCTATAAAACAAGCATTGGATTACAAGTCTACTTTTGTAGACATTGGGAGAATTTGGGTTAATGAAGATCGAGTTTCAAAAAGGCCACAGCTGGGAAAATTGGTTCGATACCTCAGCTGGTAGAACAGAAAAGCATGAAATCCATATGTACTGATCCGAATGCAATTCACAGTCAGTTATTTTTTCATTTTGTTTTTGGAGTTTTTTTGCATACCGACAACAAACACTGAAAATAAAAGAGAACACCTGTATTTGTGTTACTTCAATCTAATATGTAGAGCTTGACCGCACTAAAAATTGGGTTATCTTAAGTACACAGAAACACAGTATCTTTAAACAATCAAGCAAATTTATTTTTCAGTTATGGAAACAATTTCATCTTCACTTGTGTACCAAATTACTAATAATTCTCTTACACTAAGATCTTTAATATCTTAGATTGATTGATTACACAAAAATAAATGACAATGTCTTTCTAATATCTCACACACCAGTTCATTTTGCTTAATGTTTTTCTTTTAGCTACCTACTATCAATATTAGATACCTTTAGTGTTACAGTTTCACAAACAAAACAATGGTTTAACTCTACTAATTTATTCAAAATAAATTTTTTGAAGTCAGTTTACTGTGTCTTTACAATCTTATAATAAGCATCCACGACTTTTCAACTAAACTCACCTTCTTTTGTTTCCTTCAGTAAATAACTCAAAGGAGCCTCTGTGTGTGTGTCTTCCTCGTAGTTCAAAATCATAGTTTTTAAGTATATATGTGATTTGTTTCTACAAAAACTATTTTCGACTACTTTTGTAAGTTTCCAATAGCTTTGTCATTCAAAATACAGATAGCACATAAACAGAAAAAACACCAATGTGTGCTTTGAGATGAACTCAGGAAATGAACACCACATTACTTAGGCTGCCTTGTAAGTAGAGGTTGCTAAGTAGGTTGTAAATAAGCCTCTGTGTGTGTGTCTTCCTCGTAGTTCAAAATCATAGTTTTTAAGTATATATGTGATTTGTTTCTACAAAANTGTTTCCTTCAGTAAATAACTCAAAGGAGCCTCTGTGTGTGTGTCTTCCTCGTAGTTCAAAATCATAGTTTTTAAGTATATATGTGATTTGTTTCTACAAAAACTATTTTCGACTACTTTTGTAAGTTTCCAATAGCTTTGTCATTCAAAATACAGATAGCACATAAACAGAAAAAACACCAATGTGTGCTTTGAGATGAACTCAGGAAATGAACACCACATTACTTAGGCTGCCTTGTAAGTAGAGGTTGCTAAGTAGGTTGTAAATAACTATCCAATTTTTCTCACTTTTACTCCACGTTTGAATATAATTTTCGTCAGGTTTTGCATAAAACTAATATATGCTGATAGTTTGTTGGAACAATGCTAGAGAATAGATACCATCAATTGATTTGTCAGCATCCAAAACAACAAGCTCTAGTTGATGTTATGTGTAGTGCTAAGTAAATATTGAAGGGAACCGTTCTTTCAAGCTTTTTTAAACACCACTTCTTATACCAAGCATAACACGTGCACCATCAAAGGAACAGACAGTGAGAATTTTGACAAGGTGGCCCTTTTCAAATGAATACTTTGAAATGCTAGAGTATTAAAGATACACTCGCAAAACGATTTCTGACCTTAGCCAGACAGTTTGAAAATATAAGAAAAACATCAATAGGCTCATCACACGTAACTGAACAAATATTATGGATAATGCATGCTTGTTGATTCTTCGTAATTGTGACAAATTTTCTCTCTTCTGCTTTAATCCTTGCACAAATTTTTGCATACTCTGTGGAATACAATTGACCATTTCGTTGCAAGGAACTACTGACGTCAGATTGTTCCTAAATCAACACTTTCCTTTCGAAGTTCAATTAGTTATGGATAATGAGAGAGGGGACGATATTTGATAGGCAATAAAATACGCTGTTCGAAGACACTTTTCTGTTACTTACGTCTGTTTATCTTGGTCTTTACTTGTAGACATTTTAATGATTTTTTCCCTTTGCCTCCAAAAACTTTTCTGCTTCGTTTTGAGCCATAAATTGTTCACATTTTGCTATCTTCTTTCGTAAAAACGTTTGTGTCAAACATTTTTCTTCTACAACTTCATCTTTACATTCTACCCATTCATTGGCTATGTCAATGCTCTCATCTGCGTCAACAACAAGATTTTTTGTGCTTTACAGAAAGTACAAATAAGCGTTTTATCACTGAATAATACCCACCTGCATGTGTTAGAAAAATAGCTGCATTATCCTGCATTCCAACAAACAGCCTAATCATAACCCTGTGGTATAGCTTTTGTGTATTATCTCCCATGTGTTTCTTCCAACTCTGGTCCAATCATTTTGTTTTCCTCATCTCCTGACACATATTTTGAGTCCATGGATGCAAAATAATCACTTCTCTTGAAAACAGGATAGTCTCCGCCTTGGTCTTTTATTTTAAGCCGTGCCTTTTTACCGGCTGGCTTTTGGGCTATTTTTATCGGGACTGATATCTTCTACACTAAATTTGTTCACTTGATGTACTGATAAAAATAACTATACTAAAAACTTATTTGAACAACTGTTACTAATCCATTATTGTTATGCTATAGATCCACTATTGTCGTCCGAACACTAAAAAGACATTTGATTAAAAAACCGTAATGATAATTGTCAGCTACAGATACAAGAACAAAGGTATTACAAACATGTATTTGGTTTCATATTCTTGACGGGAATATTAAATCTAACGATTAATCTGCATGTGCCTGTTTTGAATGAAGCCAGTGCAGGATAAAGAAGATCAAAAAAGGAGATTTACTATAAGCAATATAGTCCGAAAGGAATAGAAACAACTTGAAAAGTACTAGGGATAAAAGAATACCTAATTGAAGTGTACCCTACATCAAGGTCTCTGCAAGCATTGTATACTAAGTGGCAGAATTTATGCTCATGATTGGTTAACAAGACAATCTTGAAATTGTTACGTTGGCTGATGATGGCTCTCACCATAAATACAGAAGAAAATCAAAAAATGATTGGTCAATGGTTGCGGTCGTCCTTAAAGGCAGATCACTGTAGATTCCGCCATTTTTTGAATAACTCAAAGCACTATATAATTTATGGTTTGGCCTCGCATTGAAACGTTTGATTGGACTGAATGATTTTAGCCATTCCGCCAATGACTTCACGTTGGAAGATTTAGCACATAATGATACGGATTGTTTAGAAAATCTGACAGTGGCTTGAGCAACGTACGATACTCACTATATCCCACCCTGTATTATATATGTATATAAATGTATTTATGTATCTTTATATTTACAATCATGGTTAAGGACGGTCTCAATGCATTTCGTTAGAACCTTCCGACAGTGCGGTTCTTAACGTAATATTACCAAGGTAAGTCCTACAGAAAACTAATCCAACTTTAAAAGAAACAAGGCCAATTTGGAGGCTGCTTCCTAAACATTCGAAGTGTTACCAATTAATGAAAATCAATGAAATACGGAAGTTAACTGTTTTTTTGAAATTAATTATCTGTTAGTAAAACAGAGTATGTTACGGCATTTGAAAAACGGAGATAATGAAAAAGAGGAAACTGATGTTTCATCACCTCTAACATTTGCGACATAACTTTATTTAAACAGACAACTATAATCTTCCTGTGTAACCACAACATAGTGAGGGTACTTGAAATCTCATTAGACATATGAGCAAAGAATGGAAGAGACATTTCTTCTGTTCCAAATAGTCTGTTACCAATTGTTGTCACTTAAAGCCAACGATAAGACCGTAAATTCATTCAACTATTTTCTGTCTGGTCTGTGGTATTTGTGGTACTTCCATTTTTTCTAATGTTAAAGCCTTATGACTGACATTGTTTTTCTCAATGCAGATATCTGAACCAGCAATCTCACCTGCAAATGCAATAAGATTATATTGACTAGTTTTCACCGCAAAATGCTGCACTTAAGTTTGTTACAACAAGATCGTTTTGTTTGAGAGTATGCATTATATCGATAAATGGGTTTCTGATAACGACAATTTGAAGACTATAATGGTAACCTGCCCAAGCGTTGAGACATAATTTTAGAAAATGTTATTTTTTTATAAGGACCATGACGAAAATAATCTCTTTGAAAGAAAAGATTCTAAAATTACTTGGTTCCATTTTGAATGACATAAAATTGGTAATGACATTTTAATATACTACTTAATATTTCTTACTGTATCATGGATTTGATGATCATCATCAGTTCCATGACATGATAAATAGTGTCATGTCACTATGATTTCTCCTGAACCTACGAATAATAATATATCTAACTTTCCTTAATACTTGCCGCTATTAAAAAACAGACAGTCAAAAGACACTGCATAAAAAGATATTCATTGCCATATATAACTCGGTTGAAACCCCCATTTAAACACAATGCTTTACAAATTAAACATGCAATCGTATCAAGAACATAATGTGTCAATAACCCACAGAGAGGACACGAGTATTCGACAATATTAGTTTTTTGGTTTACTGTTAATTTTGTAATTGAACGAGACATATTTAGGAGGAAAAGCCAGTGGATCTGTCTGAAGGCTTAACCGATTTAACTCAACAGTGGACTGGTATTATAGAGATAAGGGGAAGTCTAAATTAACTCCAGCATCTTTAGATGTCTTTTTCTAATTCAACTACCTTTTATCAATTGAACAGCTTCTCATTTTAGGTGTTGAATTCTTTATTCAAAAGATCTTGTCAGCAATACAATTGAGACTTTTGAAAAAATTGCCGACAAAGAAATGTCATTATGCAATAGCACTACATTCAATGAGCTGCTCCTCATAAGAAATTTCTAAGGATCCGATTTATCTTCTTTATACTCGTGAATAAATGGTAATATTTTTTAGTTTTAGACGTTAATTGTTCGAAAATTGAACTAATGCATTATCTTAAGACCAATTATGCCCCTTGGCAGCTCATAGATGGTACTGGTCAAAGAGTCGTTAGCCATTTTGATTACTGTTAAAATAGTGCCCAGTTATGGTGTTAGCAAAAATGAGTTTTCTGAAAGCGTGTGTAAAATGTCATACTAAAACAAAGTGCAAAATCCTGTGGCAAATTCAAAGAATTGTCCCATCAGAATACTATAGCGTTCACTTTGGTATTTATTATACAGTAAAATATACAATAATGTTTAGTTAATAGACCATTAATTACATGACCATTCAAAATTCCAAACAGAAGCTTGGTCCTAAAACTTTTTTTTCTTCCTTTCCGTTTCTTCCACTGATATGAAAGAATATTCATTCCACAGACAAAGCAAACATTCCTCTTCTATTTTTCCATACAGAAAACTCATACCCGGAGTCTAAATGCATTGATCGTCTATCTATCATGCACCAAATAGATTCAAACACAGAAGACATTTTCCATCTCATTACCTTTCAAGGTAACAAATTCGATAGAAGACAAATATCGAAAACCTCATCTAAAGCAGCTAAATTTGAAAAGAAAATCTCTTAGCTTATATTTAGGAAAAATAAAGCAGTGTTCAGTAAAGGAATTTAAGCAAATGTTACTAGCTTGTAATAAAAGAGTAGTCTTTTTACATCTTTTATTTTCGCTATAATTTTTGTGGAGGACCACGGCAGATCTTGAGATGATCTTTCCGTTTGATGACTCCATTTAAATAATGGAGAACTTTTAAGTTATTTTCATTTATACACAGTGTTAATGTTCACATTTCATAAAAAATCAAGAAAGAAAAATCAAAAGCTTCTATTTGTTTCTCTTCCTTGGACTTATGTGCAGTTGTATTATGACCAGAGTTTTTTCTGGTTGTTATTGAGGAGAGTTTGAGTTAACGAAAAACAGTAAACAATGTAATCCTTCCTTAGCCCAGACAAATATAATGTTTATACCAACGTGGTATCCACACCCTTCTTATCTGTCAAGATGACGACGAACTAACTGTAGCTAGACGTACACATGAGTGAATAGTGAGAAAGGTAGACATACAAATGGACAGCTGAAAAGTATATTCATGACTCAGAGATAAAAATACTGTACATTAGATAGGGTTTTTTATAGATAAATAGATAGATAAATAGATAGATAGATAGATAGATAGATAGATAGATAGATAGATAGATAGATAGATGGACAGAAAGATATTAGTCCTTAGAATTGCCTTATAGAACTTGCAGCTTATAAAAACATTCTTCAATACAACTTGTTAAGTATTAATCATCTAACAGCAACCAAGAATGTATAAAAGTAAAACATAACATAAAACAGGGGTGTTACTAAATAATGATTTACATATTGCAAAGTGATGGAATGATTATCTACAAACAAAACAAGTTTAGTTAAGAAGAAATTTCGTAAAATGGCAAGCCAAAGTAAGCTTCTCTCCTGCTCATCTCATTTGGGCCCTTGGTATGTAAAGGAGCGTTACATTAGATTTAATAATCGTAAATCAGGAATTTTACAAAGAATTAGGACTTGTGAGCTGGCTCTCTGGTTTGCTGGCAACGCTTGTGATTTCGAAAGATATCTAAAGTATTTTTGTTTTTCAAGAAAATTTTCCACTGCAAGAGACAGAATGCCTTTATAACAAGGGAAAATCGGTTGCCCGTTTAGATACGAAATAACGAAATAGGATGCACACAAGAGCAGATGAATTCTTCTTCCTATTTAAAGACATTTTTGGTGACTGAACTTTGTTTTTTAAGAAAATTATCCTATTACCTTTAATTTATCAACCATTATTTATTGAACCCCTGTATTATGCTTTAGTTTTTTTACATAAATACTTGTAACTATTTAATCATTTATGTTAAACAATTTGTTCAGAGGAAAGGTTTAAAATAAGCTGAGACCTTTGCGATAAATGAATTGTTTATGTTTGAATATGTAATACACACATACACACACATTTATATATATATATAAATATATCTATATATATATATACATACATATATATACACACTCAAACTGTAGACTATTACCACAAAAGCCAAGTACTGAGCCCATAGGGATTAGAACGTAACCTTTTCCTTGGAAAAAATAGTGTAATATACCATTTCGTGGATCAGACTTAATTATTTGAAAATCATGTGTAAATAAACCGGCTACGGCTATGGCTGAATCTTGCTATAGAAAGGGGTGACAACCCTTGCTTCCAAAGGTAAGGGAAAGCAGGCGAAACCGGGTAACCGCAGTCCACTAAGGGGAAATAAGGCGTCCCTTCCCGACTTGCTTAGTCTTGGGGTGATACCTCGGGCACGTATCAGCAGCCCCTTAGCCCGGTATGGTCACCTTGAAGCCGCAGGGGGACCAGACCGTCATCAAGCGGCTGAGGCAATGCAAACTAAGAAAAGTATCAAAATTGGAACATGGAATGTAAGAACGCTGCATCAAATTGGAAAATTTGAGAATTTGAAACAAGAAATGACAGAGATTGGAATCAACATCCTTGGGTTATGCGAAACGAGATGGAAGAATAGCGGAGATTTTAAAAGTGACGAATATTGACTGATATACTCAGAAGAAGATACTCATAGGAGAGGAGTGAGACTATTATTAGACAAAGAAAGCGCGAAATGTGTCCAAGGGTATTGGCAACTATCAGAGAGAGTTTTGTTAGTGAAGCTGGAAGGAAAACCGTTCAACATATCAATCATTGTGGTATATGCACTAATATCAGACAGTGGGGAAGCGGAAATTGAAGAGTTTTACAAGCAATTGGACAAAGCTAGTTCGCAGTGGAAATCACAAGAAGTAATACTGATAATGGATGATCTAAATGCAAAAGTAGGACAATTCGAAGAAGAAAAAATCAAAGGCAAATATGGTCTTGGTGAACAAAACGACAGAGGAGGGATATTTGTTCAATGGTGCACATCGACCGAACAAATTATCACTAACACATGGTTCGAAGAGCACCCAAGAAGACTATGGACTTGGAGAAGCTCAGGAAGGGAAACGAAGAATCCAATGGAATACATAACTATCAATAAGCGTTTCAGAAATGCAGTCCAACATTGCAAGACAAGTGACCATCTATCAGTCGTCTGCAAATTGAAACTGAAGCCAAAACAACTAAAGAAAAAGAAGACAGAACCAAAACTGCAGTATGAAAAATTGATAAAAGATCCAGAAAAAAGAAAATAATTTAACGCAGAAGTCGTTTTGAAAACCTTGAAGATGAAGGTGAGCTCAATTCCTGCTGGAAAAACTTCAAAGAATCGGTAGTCTCGGCAGCAAAGAAGGTATAACTGGAGAAAGAAAAAAAACACAAAAAGAAATGGATGACATCAGAGATCTTAGAACTAATGGAAGAAAGACAACAAACCACAGACAGAAGAAACGCGGAATATAGAAAACTCGACCAACAAATCAGAATAAAATGTAAAGAAGCAAAAGAAGAATGGCTCAATGCAGAATGTGAAGAGATAGAACAACACAAACAAAGAGATCCCGCAAAGATGTACCAAAAGATCAAAGAAATCAGTGGCTGCGGCTCTCCAGCTTCCTTTGAATGTATACAATCTAAAGATGGGAAGATCATCATGGAGAAAGAAAGGATGTTGGAAAGGTGGAGGGAGTACATCGATGAACTGTTCAAAGACATCAGGGGAAACAAACAAACCATAAATAAGAACATTGATGGCCCTAAAATCACGAAACCTGAAGTAGAGTTAGCACTAAAGAAAATAAAAAGGAATAAAGCTGTTGGACCCGACGAGACTGTTACAGACATGTTGACATCTCTAGAAGAGTTCGGCATAGAAAAACTAACTGATCTGGTAAACAGAATCTACTACAGTGGAGATATTCCTGACGATGTAAGTAAATCCATCCTCATCGTACTACCTAAAAAGCCAGGTGCAACAGCTTGTGAATTATATCGTACAATACGTCTGAGGAGTCACGTGATCAAGCTGATTCTGAAAATAATCATGAACAGAGCTCGAAGGAAGATCAGAAGAGAAATTGGAAAGGAACAGTGTGGCTTTATAAAAGATACGGGTACCAGAAATGCGATCTTCATGATTTGAATGTTGGCTGAAAGAGCAATAGAGATGCAGAAGGATCTATACCTTTGTTTCATAGACTATACGAAGGCATTCGACAAAGTCCAATATGAGAAACTGTTTCAAGACCTCACGGCACTAGATCTGGATGGCAAAAATCTTCGGTTCATCCGCAACCTTTATTGGGAACAAACTGTTTGTATACGTGTGGATAATGAACTGAGAACTGGAAAGCTTGGATGTGATTAACGTTGGTGGTCACAACCTGGATAACCTGAGATTCGCAGATGACTCTACGTTAGTTGCAAACTCTCAGCAGGGACTGCAGGACCTCTTGAACAAAGTAGTGGATGACAGCAAGAAGAAAGGACTCGAAATAAATCGCAAAAAGACCGTGTGTATGGTAGTAAGCAAGAAACAAAGTCTTAGATGCAGATTACTCATTGGGACTGACCACATCCAACAGGTGGACAAGTTTAATTACTTGGGAAGCTGCATCACCCAGAATAGTAAATGTGACGTCAAAATAAAGGGAAGAATTGGATTAGCAAAGGATCCCTTCCACCGACTAGGAAAAATTTTGAAACATCAGAAAATGTCAATGTCCACAAGAATGAGAGTGAAATTTTACATCTGACAAGGAACAGGGTCAGTTGGAACAACATGATAGGCAACGTTTACAGACAAGGCACTTAGAAGAAGAAAAAGAAGAAGAAGAAGAAGAAGAAGAAGAAGAAGTTTAAAGTCATTGCATCAAAGTTTTTGTCAACCACATTGGGGAAATTATTCTTTTTTAAAAAAATTACCAGTGACAAATAGTATTTGTCTATTTAGAATGCAAATGCTACATATTTGACATATTATATGCTGTTTGTTAGGAGCTCAGATTCCCCACACTGTATTCCATTAAATAAGCAATTCACGTGAAAGAAAAGAAACTATAACTCTTAAAGTAAGTAGAAAATTCATCTTCTCTTTAACGAGATTTCAACAGAACTAAGTAAGGCTTAATTAGCACATCCAAAGTTATATCACAAATAAATCACATGATAAAAAACCTATTGTCCTTCAAAGAGAACTTAAAGGAAAGACATTTCCAGCCTTGTCGATAAACATAAGATTCTGTTCAAATGGGTAAAAACACCGCCAATGAGATGGGGGGTTTTCGAATATTTTTGTGCTGATATTTGCAATCTACTGTTGTAATAAAATTTAATAACTGCTGAGAATGAATACCATAAAAAGTGTTATTGCGTGTTTTACGTTATGGTATCACATTATCATCCCTTTCTTCTGTGGTATTTTTTACGTTTCCTTTGTTCCCAACTTTCTAACATGAATAAATTGTTAATGACATTAATGTACGAAATGCAGCTTTCAGAACCTGCAATTTCACCTGCAAGACGCAACGAGGTTGCATTGACTTTTGTTGGCTTTCCAACACTGTTTTTGATTTCTGTTATAGTAACTTCGTTCTGCATGGCAGCTCTTAGTAAGACAACGGATCACAGAAACAATAGGAAGCACGTGATTGAATAGAGTACTGGTACTCAATGCAACCAGCTGGCTTTTGTAGTAAACATTCAACGTTGTATTCTGTTGGAAATAAGTTTGATTCACTTTATCGGGTATTCACTAGAGGAATCAGATGGTAAGATCATCTCCCTCAGCTAATGGAAGTGTTTTGAATTGTGGCTTTAAGGGCATATGGTAATCTGTCATGACGCATATTTAGTGTTAGCGATTTGATTCAACTTTTGTATAATCATCAACGCTCTGTTGGTCATTGTTAAAAGCTAGGAAAGCTATTATTAAACCAATAGTTTTTAATTGTGTAAAATATATTCAGTATTTCTCTAACTTTAATAAAAAGAGGCTTGTGTGAAAAAAACCCAATCATATATTAATAAATGTAAAAACCAGAAGAAAAAAACGGTAACAATGTTTTGGTTCTTTTCTTCATCCAACATACTTAATTAATTTTTGTACTAGTGTACCAGTTCCAGTTTCTGATATAAATATATAGAAAGATATAAATATATATATTTGTGTGTATGTGTATGCATGTTTGTATATAAGCAGTCTCATTATATTCCTTTACTGGCCCAAAATATTGCATATTAAATCTCATTTCACCTATTCAATTTTTAATTCAATTTATTGTAACCCCTCTTGATCAGGCTTAAAAGGAGTCGTGGATTCACCCAGCTACAGATTAATCAGGAGCCGTCTGATTAAATTTTCCTCAACGGAAAAAGACTTAAGAAACTCTAAGGTTAAAAGGCGCATCATGCAAGAATATGCTTTACTCTTTCAATAAATGTATATTGCAATGACACCGATCGAGCTCAAATATAGGACAATAAATAATAAAAAAAACATAAATAACATAATAAAAACATAATAAAAACCATATACAACTTTTTATTAGACTTGATAAAGAAAGTGTGAAAATCAAACGTAGCTAAAACCACTTTGGGAGCCAAAACTATAGATGTTGTAACACTTTACTTATTTATGTCTATGTATCAATATATCCTATTTAAATAGACGTTTAATACTGGAACGCTGCCTGCATAGTTAGGAAGTGAGTAAATACTATCAACCTGCTGTTCTCTACATCTTCGGTTGATCGCAGGCAAGACAAAGGACAAGATTTTGAGCACCATCTTTATTGACTCAAAAATGTGTGAAAAAATTTAAAACACCAGCACGGTAAAAATCTCATACATTTCTGAATTTAGGAACATTAGCAGGTTGTAGTTATGAAGAGAGCACTAGTTTAAATAATTTATATGTACGAAACTGGAGCAAAGGAATGAAGAGGATTACTTTACGGTACATTAACATACCTGTACTAAATGTGTATTTTGTACACCAAAAACATTCGAAGGGGAACGCAGAGCTCCTCTCAAGCATATCTGGATTTGGAGATAGTTTATTTAACTACAGGAAACAGAATGATTACACGATCAAGTGTGAATGTGAATTGAAATGCTATCTGATTTAAATTCAATTTCTATAGATTTGCTGGTAGTGCTAACGCTTATTAATCATAACATTTCATCACATTAACAACCCCACTGACTTTTTCTACCCTGTTAAAATCTCAACATATCTGTGATCATTTTTCTGTTTACTTTATTTCACAGAGTGAACCAGCTTTAAATTTCAAATAATCAGTGGGGTTTTTTTTGTGCATTTATATCCTCTCAAGATGTACTCCCTTAAAATTAATAGCTTATGCGGAGAAAAATTTCATATCAGCATAGGAAACTATAAAACTTTTGTCTCTATTTTTGGCTTGATGGTGATGGCTGAATGTTTTGTCTAAACTATTACAGACTGACTAGGTGCGATGTAGGATACTTTACTAAGCTATAATCTCTTGTAGAGTATGTGGCATGAAATAATGGTGAAAACCCCCTGAGATGCTGCAACAAGTCAATATATACTGCACAACAGGCTGTCATCATCAGCCTAACCGTAATAATCACTTATTGTCCTGAAAATAATTTTGAAAGACAGGGTTTGGAAAGGTAAAGAAGCAAAAGATTTGGTTGTAAAATGATCTGATTAATAAAATAGCCCCAATAGTTCAGTTAATAGATTAATGCCAAAAGCATTGGCTCAATTACATATCGTAGATCTGCAATTGGCCATTTATATTTCAATATTTTTTCTTTTTTTTAAATCTTAGAGTCCTATCAAAACAATACAGATCATTTAAAAAATTTGGTGAATCAAATGCTGAAGTCTTGTCTTATTTCTATGTTTTAAAATTTATTTTATAAATTACGTTTCTTTCCTTCCTCTGTGCTGTTTGTTTGGTTCCAATCTATTCTTTGTGCTCTTTCTCTAAACATTCACTAATAATCACAGCCAGATCTATTTTGTGTAAATCGTACTTGTATACCCTTTTCTTCAGTAATAGGATTTTATTCAAAATAAAAAAATGATTGGAGATTGATGCTTCAAAACTGAAAGTAATAAACATATTGTAGTTAGTATTTTATTTCTATAATAAAAATATTCATAGTACCATCTTATTGAACTTGTCTTTTTAATCTGCTGTTGACTTTCTATTGCTTTCCATTTATTACTAGTATAGTTGTAGCAAGTATCAATAAATTATCTTTACATTTATTTACCATACTTCAAGGTCAGTTAAAGTCTGCTACATGATAACCCATCTGTGACATGACTTTCAGATATTGCTTATTATCCTAGGGCTGCTAGTTTAACTTCAGTACCTATCCAGGACACTGTAAGTACCATATCCAATACTTAATTGTGATCTCATCAGAAATAGATTTCGGTGTTTTTTCTTGCTTTACTGGACAGAAGTTATCGATAGATCCTTACGATATTAACCTGTACAAAGAGCGGAAGAACTTTTATTTATCTTTAGAATTGTTATAATAAACCATCTGAGAAGAGACCATATTTTGGAATCCTTGAATGTGTTCTTTGTTTGTGGGTATTGCTTTTGCCCAGTATTATAATCATATCAAAACCATTCTAATTTATACCAAATTACGTAATAACTAATACTGACTTTATCTCACATCGAAACTTTCCTGTAATTTTCCGGCCATAAACAAGACGCTTGAGTTCTTTTAGGATTCATGTTTAATGACAGGATATTACCGATTTGGGCTTTATTCTATATAAGTCTCATTCTGATCTATTTTTTCAAATTCTGTTACAATTATGCATATGTAAATAGTTTTAAAGAAATGGAACTCCAATTCTGTTTGGGAATTTTATTCAATATTTCCGGATATTTTGTTCTTGATTGGCTGGATAATGAAATAGTACTTGTGTCTTATTTAACAGTTGTAATGGCAAGCATTCTTTTATTAGCCTCATTCTGGGCATTAGCAATCTTGAACTTCCATTCTTTGAATGGAATAGCTTCTGAGATGCAACAAGACGGAATAGTTCTCAAGTTCTACAGATATCATCACGTGCTGCATCAACTGAGATCTCAACAAACACCCTTGGGGAAAGAGGTTTACTGATATACAAGATTAATTGGAAAGTATTTTACCTAAGCACTGATAACATGGTGGAAATAATATGTTACCAATCTGGTTACTAACGAAAGGAAAGACGTCTCTGAAGATTTTCAATCGTCCCATTTGATGACTTAGATAAGAGATTTGATAAATGCGCAATCACAGTGCTCCGCAACACTTGCCATTTCTATGATCCACTTATATCATCCCAACGTTAAACCCACACAAAATTATTTTAAAAGATACAAAATTATAAAAGCACAAAGAGAAATGTTTCATGTGTATTATTCATCTAAAACAAGTTTTATTTCTTTTTTACTTTTTTTCCCTAAAAGTACAGGTGGGTCTTTTATTATATTAAAAAGGTAGACAAGCAGTTGGTGCAAAGTTTTCTTGTAAGAACTTGATTATTTTTTATGTTTGTAAAAGTGAATAGAAACAGAAATAAAGTGAGAAACATAGAGGCAGATTCGTAAAGATACACAGTGAAAAAAGACAACAGTACAAAGAGAACAATAAATGCAGACAGGCAGACGGACAGACAGATAAGCTGGTTCGATCCTGCAACTGTAACCCTCAAAGTATCTCATTACTTTTGATACTTCTCTTTGTATGGATGGTTTTCAAATTAGATCATTTTCATTTGACAAGGAACATTATATGACCATATCAACAATGAAAAATTACAGACTTTTTTAAAACCATTCGTATTGCATTGTACAATAAATATACACTTAACACTAAATGTGACAGTTAAATTTTGTCCTATGTTTCGATCGTATTTTAAAGGCAGATTTTTTCCGCTAAGCTCTATTTTCGTGATAGGTATTTTTATTCCTTCACTCAATTCCGAACTTCAAAGAAAAATGAATGAAAGCAGTTAAAATTTGTTCCTACTTATTTCATACTGATATAAAACCTCTTTGCTAATATACATCTAAATGTTTATATGTGTATTTAAGAATACGTACCTTTATGTTATTTAAGTAATAAAGTCTTAGTGTAAGAGAAAAAAACAGACCATGAGCAGACCAGATATCAGTTTAATTCATATATCTATACTAGCAAATTAGCTTAGTTCTTCAAGTATCTATTGGTAGAGTTTGTGCAACAAAGTTGCGAAAGGAAGGATAGCCCCTTCACTTTTTTCTAATGATCAGAAAAAACATGGAAAGGAAAAGCAAGAGAAAAAAAATACAACTTCCAAACTGTGAAAACAAAGAATGATCATTAGGTTTTAGTAATATCTTATAATATGGACCACTGGATCACTTTGGTTTTGAATTCGAGTTTCCTTTTTGTATATGATAGTTTTCATCTACTTTTAAAATTAAAGTTGAAATTATGTGTAGGAAAGCTGGCTGGCTAACCTGTCAGTGAAAAGTTCTGAAAGCCCTTGATTCTCTTGCCATTGTAGCATTCAGTGCAGCTTTGTACTTGCATGTCGTTGTTCCACCAGTAGTTTTAACTGCTTTACTCTCTACTAAATCCCTTGGAAGCCAAATCCTATGACAGAAAATCATCTACTAGTTTCTTATTAATAACAACTGGAACACTATCCCTCCTACGCCCATCGTTTCTTTAATCAATTGCAATACACAGTACGTGCACACTACCTTTTTCGTTATCACAATAGAACTAAGGTATATAATTCAATATCTCATTTTCTTTAGTTTGTTTTGATTTTTACATTCTTGTAAGTGCAGCTGTTTGAACCCCTTTCCATATCCTCAACGTCAATGTACATCACAGCTGGGTAGCCCTCACTGTACGCTTTGTTGGTCCTATTAACACGTGGCTCCTGAAACTAATATGCTGTATTTCACTAAAAAATAGATGCAACACTTCCTTTTGAAACAACGGTTTCTTTTGAAGAACAAGTAAAATGTAAATACTTCTTTCCATGCCCCCCCCCCTTCCCTTTTTCTCTCCTCAATTAGTCTATTTTTTCAAAAAATTCGTTCTATTCCTCTCTCTCTCTCTCTCTCTCTCTCTATATATATATATATATATATATATATATATATATATATATATATATATCACTATCTATTCATCTCTCTATCTATCCATCTGTCTTTTTATTTTATCTATCTGTTATTATTTACCTGTCTCTTAGAAAAGAAAACTTAGGTAGGTCTTAAAAGTACGTTATATGATTTACATTGGTTTGTATCTTTTAGAAGTGTTACAAAGCTGTTTTACCCTCAGGTCAATGCAACAAAATCATATGACTAATGTTTAAATANTATATATATATATATATATATATATATATCACTATCTATTCATCTCTCTATCTATCCATCTGTCTTTTTATTTTATCTATCTGTTATTATTTACCTGTCTCTTAGAAAAGAAAACTTAGGTAGGTCTTAAAAGTACGTTATATGATTTACATTGGTTTGTATCTTTTAGAAGTGTTACAAAGCTGTTTTACCCTCAGGTCAATGCAACAAAATCATATGACTAATGTTTAAATAAAAATGATAGAACTCTATACTCAACACCTTATCAACCACCAATAACATATTAGCCAATAAAACTAAAAAAAAAGGAAAGGGAAAAAAAGATTGAAATCTTTATTTTAGAAATCAGTATGTATGGGGGAAATTGATAGTTCCTTTCATTCAAATAATTTTCCGACCATCTATCACGAGTTCTTTCAGGGTGAGTGTTTAAAAACACCATCTTGGTAGCCATTGTAACCATGAGATTTAATCATGTCAGAGACGGTAACTGCATTGAATACTAATTACTTTTTTCTTCTTACTGTTCATTGGCTCGTCTCTTCAGAGTTTTGATACTTGAGGTGAATCTCTTAAAAACTGAATTCCTGAAGTCGCGAGATACCTAACACCCAGGCTTAACCTAATCTAACACGTCGGAATTTATTTCGTTACCAATTGAACAGTATATATTACCTCTTTACCAACAAAATCCCTAAAATCTTCATGGAATAACTAGAGTTTACAGATTTGTTGGAAGCAGTTGGAGTGTGAGGTGTAAGAGACCTTATTTTTATTGCCTTTTTGTTGTAGTAATAGCTTGGGTGGAGAAGAAAATAAAATAATATTTATATTGAATCAGTCTTGTTTAGGTAATCAGTAGTCATGTAAACGACTTTTTAATAAAAATTAAAATTGCCATATGGTTTATAGAAACAAGGTTTTCTCTTAAGCTAGAAGATCGAACACCTTCCGGTTGTTTGCCAAACTTATTACTTTCAGACGTACACGGTAGATAGGCTAACTCTCACTGTCTAAGAAAGAATGCAAAATAATATACTAAGAAAACAATCAAAAAAGGATTCGCTTTCCATAATTTCCTGCAACACCAAACTAGCCTTAGCAGCATCTCTATTTTTCTACAAACGGCCCTGAAATTAATAACTTCAGTCCTCTGTAGTTAAACATAATATTGAGTTAAAGTCGGCAGGGGTTAATTCCTTGGTAGGGTTTAAATTTACTTGTATTCTTGCATCAATTTTTCAAATCGCTTGTGTATTTCTTTTTATTGGAAGTATTTCATATTCCTTTTTTGCATCTTTAATTTAGATATATAACCAGCTCCTTTTTCTTCAGACGCTTTTATATCAAATGACGTCTTAAAATCCTGAATTCCTATATGCTCTTCAAAGAGCAATTCTGAATATCAGCATTCAATGAAATACCATGTCAAATGATAAGGGGTCTTCAATTCCAGGACGTCTGTCTTTGTATTGAATTACATATGATTTCAGATATCTTTGACTGTAGATATTAGACAAACCAGATACTGTAGTTAAACTGGTAATGGTTTTAGGGTATGTGCTGATAGTTATACACCAGGAATTATTTACTACTGATTGTTAAGTGAAGTATATTCTGAGTATTAACCAAACGGTTTCCAATACGACAAGATATATGATATCCTTCTTTGTGTATAATGTATGTATTACAAAGATTATTGAGATACCAAAATCACTGAGAAAGCTGGAATCTATGAACCAACCAAATGAAACAAGTAGCTACTTTTTGTGTCAGTTTCTTTGTAGACCAGCTTTAAAGATAGAAAAAGGAAGACAAAGTAACTTGAATAAAATTGATTACGTGAAGAGTAAAGGACAAAATTTTTCTTATTCCAAACAAAATGATAGCATGATTAAAACCCATCTTAAGTTCTTTTACTTTAAACGTTATTTTGAAAATACAAATTGTGTTACTAACTTTGGTTTTTTCTTTGCTTGAAATATTGAAATATGTTATATAAAAGCTATCTGTTTTGTTTTACCAGTATGAGGAGATTTAATGTACTGAAAATTTTAAGTAATAGTGAACTGTATTACAATTTTCATTTTTTTAAAATCATATCAGTCGAAATATAAAAAAAACGAAACTGCTCCATATTGTTCATTCTTTTGACATCTTTCCTTACACAAGGCTAGTAAAAGTAAGATATTGACAAGAACGGTAGAAGAAGTTGGCACTTATATAGGCACCAATTCCTTAAGACAACTTGATTGGAAATTTAAACTCCCTTGGTAATTAATCATCCCCTTGTTGTGCACCACCAGACTCAACACTAACACTTCACCTATCATCATCATCATCATCTTATTGTACAAACACCTTCCAAGAGAAAATTAAATAGTACATTAAGGAGTAAAGAATTATTAATACTTATACTAATCTGACAAGAAAATACCTGCTGTGTTACTCGATTCAATAAAATTATTCTTTAAAATAATACAATGCAGATGTGACACATACTTTTTACTTTTCTGTAGTATCGTTAAAACAAAAAATCAGTTATCTGTACAGCACAGAAGGAGGAAAAGTCTGATCAGCTTTTAAACTCTGTCACATAAGATATTTGCTAAAACTGATTTCAGCAGATTTCATATTTGGTTTTATTTTTGCTGCCTGATCTCCAAATGCTCTCCTTATGCTATTGAGAAAAACTGACACAATACTTTTTTTTCTTGGACATTCCTCGGAATTGTTCATTGTTCATCCAATTAAGTGTTGGCTAAACGACTATTACGTAAATTGAGTAAAAGACTCGAATTTTGTGGATTTAACAAAAAATATATGTTTAGAAAAAGATGCAGATAACACAATAAATCATTGAACTTAGTAGATAAACTTGAATCTCCTTGAACAGATCTGTTAAATTTAATGTAGACTGTACCTAGCACATGGATGTAAAAGGGAACTCATACCAATGCAATTCTAAAAACGTTATTAATATAGCTCCCCTAGCAATCAGTTTGTACAGTCAATTATCTGAAAAATGTTAAATCTGTATCCATATTTTTGTTTTGCTCGGTAACTAGTTATTCGAAAGGAGTATCATGATAGGTTTCAAAGACTAAAAAAGTAACATATTGAAAAATCCAATGCTCATAATATATGATAGCAGACCCTTCCGTCTTTTGATCCTGAGTATAAAACAGATATACCAGTTTAAAAATTTATTCAATGTGAGCTTGCAAAAGCAATGAAATACAAAATAGGTCATGCCTCACTCTTTGCAGGAACCTGCCTCCAGTAATAATTCCACTTTGTAACTTGCAAACTTCTGATTTCAAAAATGAAAATATTTTTAGCTGTTATATTGGTTTACGTGACAGCGACTTCAATGGGCTCTTGAACAACCTGATTTCCAAACATCCTTCATGTTGACACTTTAGGAATATTGTGTTTATATATTCACCTAAGCATGTGTCATCGTTATACCTTCCCAGTCCCTCTGATTGACAGAATACATTGTTTGACATATCACATGTCTTTCTGGAAAAATAACTGAAGCCTTGATACCTCGTATTGAGAAGCTTCATATACAGAAGCTGTGTTTATCCTCTTGAAATTCAAATTTAAACTGGTACGTATTAAAAGAGGTATAATGTAAAGGATGCTACATTGCACTAGATGCTACAATCCGCTGGATGCTCTTAATTCTTTAACTGGATGTGAGGAAATTACTGTGATCTACATTTCTATAGAAATCTTTTTTTCAAGGTGAAAGCTGCGTCATTGTTTTGTACTGGGCACTATGATTAAATCTGTAAGCATTTGGGGGTGCATTTGAAAAACTTTTCCTACTTATCATCTGGTATACAAAGTCATGAAGTTGCTTTTTAAGGCAAAAGGTATTAATCTTGCCGCTGCTGCTATCTAAAAGAACTTGATGACTAGACTACTTTTCAGTGCAAGTATAGTTCTGTGACATTATTTACATCTTCCAATTGATGAGCTTTCTTCTGTATTGGTCGTGGTTTGCTGCCCAGAAAAATAGCAGTAACAGAGCTGTGACTCGTGGATAAAGGTGTAACTCACTTTCTGAAAGTCAAACATAAAACTTCTGATGTTAACAATTTCGTAATTGATATTGACCAAATTAATATTTCTCAACTGTGATGCTATGGAAATTGTCAATACAATTCAGGGGAGTGTTAAGGAGAAAACAATCAAAAGCTGTGGAGATAAGGCCTGGACTACAAAAGATTCCTATTACTTGTCTAACGACAATGAGACTTGAGAGTTCTTAAGTACAGATAGATGATTTGTAAGCCATCTCGTCTGATAGGATTTCGACATAAGACATAAGATAGCTTGGCTTTGGGTATAGTCCAACTGCTCACAGGTTTTGGGCTCAATTACCAAAGAAAACAATACTCTATGTAAAAACAGCAATAACGTCTTTCATCATAAAGGACATAAACCCAGGAAATCCCCAACCGTTCGAATGAAGTTCGTTCCAAGAGCTCTGCTCAAGACCAAAAATAATGAAAAAAAAAAGATGTTGAGTAAGTGAGCATCAGGAATACATTAAGCTTAATTTGATATGTGATATCAAGTAGTAGTGGTGAAAAACTGCATGTACTTGTACTCAAAATAAATCAACTGAATCAAATAAAAAGTACAGGAACAGTGAGAAAGGAATTTTCTTTGAAGTCAAAAAAGCAATGTTTATTTATATTAGGGATTCTTGAAAAGGTTTGAGTCGACAGAAAGAAGGATTGATCGTTAATAAATGCAAAAGAATTTAGATAAAAAGGTATATCAGGGCATATTTAAGCAATGTACGATCCGATTGACTTTTTGTTGATTTATTCATTCATTTATTTATATATGTGCAAATTTTAATACCAAAAATTTGCATTGCGGGGATACACTTTTACCAAAATTGTTTCTTCTTTAAATAGTTTTTCTGCTAACATTTAAAAGTGAAGCTTTTAGTATTTGTGTGAGAAATGGCAAGCAAGAGAGAGAGAGAGAGAGAGAGAGAGAGAGAGAGAGAGAGAGAGAGAGAGAGAGAGAGAGAGAGAGAGAAAAAAGACATGGAGGGAGGAACAGAAAAAGAAACAGGGTGAGCAAGAGAAGCAGAGAAGCAAAAAGGGAACGACAGAGAGAAGTAGCTCCTTTATTAGGGTGCTGTAAACATTTCACTGCATTGAGTTTTCAAATATGATCACCTGATCAAAAAGAAATTTACAAACCAAAGGTGAGAACGCATAGCATGGAAAGAGAAACGCAGTGCTTCTAAGGAAATAGCTGTAGGAACTTTATTATGTCTTCAGTCGTAAGTTTTTCTGCGCTACATCTCCCGATGTACCTTTCCCATAATCCTACTTTTTCCATCATATCNATACACTTTTACCAAAATTGTTTCTTCTTTAAATAGTTTTTCTGCTAACATGTAAAAGTGAAGCTTTTAGTATTTGTGTGAGAAATGGCAAGCAAGGAGAGAGAGAGAGAGAGAGAGAGAGAGAGAGAGAGAGAGAGAGAGAGAGAGACAGAGAGAGACAGAGAAAAAAGACATGGATGGAGGAACAGAAAAAGAAACATGGTGAGCAAGAGAAGCAGATCAGCAAAAAGGGAAAGACAGAGAGAAGTAGCTTCTTTATTAGGGTGCTGTAAACATTTCACTGCATTGAGTTTTCAAATATGATAACCTGATAAAAAAGAAATTTACAAACCAAAGGTGAGAACGCATAGCATGGAAAGAGAAACGAAGTGCTTCTAAGGAAATAGCTGTAGGAACTTTATTATGTCGTAAGTCGTAAGTTTTTCTGAGCTACATTTCCAGATGTACCTTTCCCATAACCATACTTTTTCCATCATATCTATAGAAAGAGACAGTTGCTCGCTGACAGATATAATAATCACCGTTTCATACTAAAGACATGCTTTGTATAATAGCTCAATCATTTATTATACAAACAAAAATGCTTATTAAATAAAGAAAAAACAATGAGGAAGGGAAAAAATAATTATAGATAGTTAATCGAAGAAAAAATGTAGGAAAGGAATTGGCTTCTTTGAATAAGGACTTCATGTAGTCATTCAAATTCACTCTCACCTTTTCCCAATATTTGTAAAGATAATAACAGTAAGACCTGTCTTATCCCTCAAGTAAACATCATCTTACTGTCTCTTATGAGTTTTTCGTTTTCTCGCATCTTGCTGCATTTATTTCTTGTTCATGATTATGTTCCTAAATAGTATTGTCGTTGCTAAAGTATTCAATATCATTTCTGCGGTGTATTTTTGCCCTTCTTTTACCTTGGAGCCCAGGACCTTCCCTTGAAATGGGGTCGTGTTCTATGGGAGATAGATTTCGAAAAGATGTGAAACGGTAGAGAAAGGGAAACGCATAGCACAGATTAGTAGATTAAGTTGCAAAAAATGATTTAGTAAATAATGTAACATCGATATTTTTGTTGGTAAAGGAAGTGACTATGGCAGACAAAGCAACTGGTTCGAACTGATTTCGATCCAACTTGGATTCAATGTTTGTTTGCTTTTTGGTTTGAAATGAAACTTGTATATTTCTTCAGGATTAAAGCTTAATTGATAGCATAAAAGCAAAATAACAAGCCGTGAAGATAAATCGGCGATAATCATTAAGACCATTTAAAAATTGCATATGTATTAATGCATCTGTAAATAAGATAATGAAAAATGATTCTTAGAATAAACAAAACAAGTTGCCTAACTTTGACAACGCTTCAGTTTAATTCATCTTCATTTACACAGGTAGTACACCAAATGTAATTGAATTAAAGATTAATAAAAAACATCATAAGCGAGTTAAATACAATGTTATGCCCATAAGCTAAGCAGTGTTAAATGCAATCCTCCTTACCACTACATCATATTTTCTGGTTTCCAGTCCTTTTTCGTTAGTAATAATTTACATTACAAACCTTTTTTCTGTCAACACCATTTCAACAACCTCCACATTTCTTAAAGAAAATATCTGAAATTATATATCCGATGAAATAACTTGCCAAAACAATTTTCTAACCAATACTGTTATGACAGTGGGTGGATTTTTGGGCAGTGTGGTAAAAGGAATTTTAAGGGCTGACTTATGCATTCCAGAAGATATTGAGTTCTGCCCTTTAAAGCCTTTGGTAAGCTCATGCAAAAGGAGTCAAGTTACTTTTCCTAGTGTTACACAATTACCAAATCTCCAGTTGCAGACATGCAATAGAAAAATTATATAATATCCTTAAAACTTACCAGACTTACTTGTCTTTGTTTTCTGTAGTTACTGTTTAAACCTTTCTTGAACAACTCTTACTTTTGCAATGCCCAACATATCGACATAACATTGCTGTTGCCTTATCAAAATTATCTTATAATTAAAACAATAATAGTTTTGTAACAGTTGTAAATAAACCCAGAATTCTGGACTGAGGACTTGTTTCTCGGGGAAAATTCTTCATCAAAAGACCTGGTTTTACTTAGTAATAAGAGTATTCCATGCATGAGAGTTCTGGTGGACTAAAATAACTAGTATCCACTAGACTGTGTGCACTGGGGCAAAAATGCTTCATGGATAATATCTCAGATTAAATCATGGCACGTTTACTATATGAATCTGTATGAATAGATTTCTGTATAAGAAGAGACCCATAAACGTTTGGCTTATTTATTCTCTGGCTATGTGACGAAGTGGGGCATTCTGGGGTCCATTGTCGGTGGGCAAAAGGGTTATTTTGGAGGCTAAAAATATGTCATTCATGTATTTAGGATTTCCACTATCAATGAGAGAGCTTTTTAATTAATTCTCATTTGATATTTACTGGTTTACCATTAAGGAGAAAAAAAGGATTAAAGCAAGTCACAGTTGCATGAAATCGTACTGTATGTAACCTACATTGTTTTGTTGGAACAAGGTGTCAGCATTTTCTATTTTTATATCTTGTACAAAGCGCTTTTTAACGACCAAAGCAGATCTCAGTAAGTATCATCACGAGAATTAATTTGTCGCTGGTCATTTTTTGTAAGTCAAATTTTTTAGCTCTTAAGCTAGCATAAATTCACAATTGAAAAAACACTACGTCATCACTCAATACTTAAAGCTGCACACTAATTCAAAAAGAATTAAAATATATAGTTTGCTAAAATAAGTGTTACATCTTTTAAACTTTATCATGTTTTATAAATCCGAGTAACTAAAAATATACAAATACACCAAGTTATACCCTCCATTTACCATGCAAAGGGTCTTTCTCTGAAAATAACATAGTTTCAGAAAAAAGAATCTTTGTGCTACTAAAAATATGTGGACCAAAATGTATCGGGGAAAAAATAAATATGATGATAGAAAAAAGTAGTGTGGAGTAGAAATGACAAAGAAAGACAATACCAAATGTAATACATGACCTTACTATTTCTTTCTGTCAAGCTTACTTTATCCAATAACTGGCAGGTTACAGCTTAGTATTGCTAAAAACTGTCTGGGTATAAATAAATTGCAATACAAGGCAAAAGTAACACAATAGTAATAAATTCATTGTGCAAAACATGACCTTTCAATGGACAAGGCAAACAACAGTAAACCTAAAAATCGGTTAGTAGCATAAGATTCTATCTACCGAGATGGTACGACAAAAATGTTAAAATCCATCTGTTTTTTCAAGAAGTCAATCAATTTTTTATGCCATTACCGTATTCTGATTTTGATGAATTAAGTCATCATCAGGTAAACTATATAAAACATATTTTTATTATTTGGTAATACTAACAAGTAACTAGTATTGTACACCTGTAGATCTTTCTTTTTCTTTCGGCTGCTCCCTGATTCAGGGGTCGCCACAGCGAATTTTCGTCCTCCATATGGCACGATCTTGGGCGTCCTAGCGTCTTCGCCCCTTCTCCATCATATCAGCTTTGATGTTATCCATCCATCTTTGCTTTGGTCGCCCTCTTCTTCTCCTTCCTGGTATATCCATCCTCAGCACTCTTCTCCCGACATAGCCCTCTTCTCTCCTCTCCACATGCCCGAACCATCTCAACCTGGACACCTGTAGATCTACTGTTGCGAATAATAATTAGTACTTATCTTATTATCAGAATTTTNCACGATCTTGGGCGTCCTAGCGTCGCCCCTTCTCCATCATATCAGCTTTGATGTTATCCATCCATCTTTGCTTTGGTCGCCCTCTTCTTCTCCTTCCTGGTATATCCATCCTCAGCACTCTTCTCCCGACATAGCCCTCTTCTCTCCTCTCCACATGCCCGAACCATCTCAACCTGGACACCTGTAGATCTACTGTTGCGAATAATAATTAGTACTTATCTTATTATCAGAATTTTTCTTTTTTCTTTTTTTTTTAAACAGGACACGTGTTGATAACAGTATTTGTATACATTACTTTTTAATTATACAATTATTGAAACGTTTTTATCCTGTATAAATATTCGTAAATAAATAAATAAATAAGGAAAGCTCTTATTACGTACAAGACATTAAAAGTATTCTTGTTGTCATATTGCTTTCTGGAACCAGGGGAGATCTTCTAATGATACGTAAAGTTTTTAAACAAGACATTTGAGCATAAATCATGGGGTCCGAGCTATGACAAACCATACCATAGGAGCTTATACTGAACTGAAAAATAGGAATAGACTTAACAAGATAAAGATCGAATTGATCAAACTGCACTAAACTTAGGTGCGCAAAAGTTGCACCGGCATCGAGTTTCCATTATCTTTCTTACATTTAAAAAGCGAATAAACGGATAGGGTTCGTCGTATTGTTTGAAGGCACACCCCTCTACGATTTATCAAAGTGGATAGCATTGACATGACTGAGATACACGACAGACAGCAATCAACATTCTAATAATTCCAAGGACTGTTCTCACTTTATATTAATTAAAAATGTAGATGTCGATTTAATAATGGAGTCATTCGACACTGCAGCCCTCTAAACTAATCTTCTCAGAGGTGGTACGTTACTTGGTATTCAATTCCTGCTTAAAGAGCTTCCAATTCGAAAACAAAACAAAGTTTGCTACTGGACGGTCAGCCGTATATTCTACAGGTTTTCTTTCCAAAACCTGGCGTTTGTTTAAGAGAAAATACAAAGACTAACCTAAGGTGTAGCCAAAAAAGGGTCCAGTTTTCTCCGTCGTTGCTGAAAGTAATATCTTGGCTCACCAAAGTATGTCATTAGCACAGCACCAAACCCACCAAAGATATCAAGGTGACATAGAGATAATCAATATTATCTATTTGATCATCAAACCCTTTTCTGGGAGACGTTTTCTAACTTGTAAATAATCTATATCTACAAATCAAATTTACTTTTCAAAAAATAAACATTCATATCACAAGGCACAACAGGAATATATCGATCCATTTGCATCTAAGGTCACAAAGATCAACAATTACACTTTTATTTAAACAACAACTAAATAAGGTCTAAAAAGTATCATATCTCTATTTTTAAAAAAATCCGTGGATAAAGTAAATGATGCTTGGAGATTCCAGAGAGAATATAACACATCAGAAACATTTTCAGGTCAAATGACTACAGCAAAAAGATAGTTTTCAGAGCCAGAAGAAATGTTGCGAGGTGAAGAACTACAGATGGTCAAGAAAGGCAAAAGGGGAAAGATTGGTGGGTATCTTAATTGCCAATAAGTCATAGGAGTCATAGTCATAGTGTCATAGTGAAACATTGTTACACCCAAAAATCCTCTTCAAAGTGCCAAAACGTGCTTAATGGTTACACTTAACAAATTATTTTCAGTTAAAAAATAATCTTGCACTTCTTCAATTTCCTCAACTTCTTTGAAAATTGTTCCTGTCGACAAAGCAATCATCAAATGTTCTATTTTTGAATCAACAGTAGAATGTTTACAGTTAAAAGAGTTATTTAAAGGCAAAACTGTTTTTCCTTTTAGGAAGAGTCCTTTATTTGGAAACTGCAACGTTTTAAATGCATATTAAAAAATGAATATTTAAGGTGGATAGGGTTGACAGTTTTTGGGCTGTCGAAAATCCATGATTTTAATAAGCTTTTAACAAGGCTTCATAAAGTACGAGTACTTTCTTAAAATTAAATATGTGTAGTAACACGAGTTCATTTCTAACATCTAATGCTGTTTTTTTTTGTCCTTTTCATAAGGTTTGCCCCCAAAAAACTTAGATGGGCCTTTAATACAATACGATAAATCCTATAACAACTTTTTCTTTTCTTTTTATCATTTTTTGCTAAGTAAGTAAGTAAGTTTTTATTTGCCACAAACATAAAATGAAAAATGTTTACAAATGTTTAAAAAAAAAAAAAAAAAAAAAAAAAAAAAAAAAAAAAAANAAAGTCAATAAATTACAATTTAAAGTTAATTTACAAACTTTTGTATAAATTAATACTAAAAAGAATGTTGCATAAAAATATTACAATTTGAGTTAAAATAAAAATAATTACAGGTCACCCCTAATTGAAGTGGCAGGGATAACATTAAAAGGTCAAACCGACCTTATTTCCATAATGGTCCCTGCTCATTACTTCTATCTCTACTGTAACACGGTCTCTGGAAACCTATCCAAAATTTAAGTTTCTGCAACTTTAAATGGAGAAGATGCTTCTAGCGTAAAAGCCATGAAAGGGTGTTATTTCATTAAGAGTATGAAGCCTGCCTATTGTAAAATGGCAATAAGGTACAGAAGAATTAAATTTCCAACAGTATATTTTACTTTACCCTGTCAGATGTCTGGTGCCTTTAATTATTGTTTGGATCTTTCTCACCTTCTGACAAATGTTTATTTCTCCTTCAACCACTGGTAGTGCATAAGAGATCTTCAGAATTATAGAGGATTGATATTCAATTTACAAATATTTATGTATCTCTTTTCTGTCTTGTTTAGGGCAAAAATGACACCAGTTTAGATTCTTCCCATGCGATGGAAAATTTTGTTATATTGGTTAAAAATTATTTTTCAGTACCATAAATTAAAGGTATTCTCTATGTAGCACGAATCTTCATCAAAAGCAAAAACTAAGTTAATGATATATATATGACGAACGCCAATAAAACGTAGTTAGCTAAACTAAGTTTTCTTTATTTTTTGTCGTTCGCCATATGATAGCTCTAATGTTCTTATATTATTCAACACTGTCGATAGGTAACAATGACTTCGATACTGGTGTATTTATATATATAATTATCAAAATTCATTATGAAGAAACAAGTTTTGTTAATAAAGAGGAATATTACAATATTACTCAAATGTCGTGTTCAAAAACTTTACATCATTGTGTCATGCAAGGATTGAAAACTCTCGAATGACAACGTCAGCATAAAAAACTTAAGAAATGTCATACAAAAAACCAAAGAGCTATGAAAGAAAGTCTGATACATGATCCTCTATTGGGAAGTAAGAGATTTTAAATGTTGATTGGTTAACTGATGTGGAGGTTGAGGATATGAAACAACAACAAAAGAACCCTGTGAAATTTGGGATTACGCTGTATAATTCATGCGAGCATTAAAAAAGTAGACAGAATATAAAATAGTTAAAACAAAGAATATAACAAAAATAGTAAAGTGAGAACCATAGGCGTTGTTTTATTGCGATTTTTTCTTGATTTTTTGGTAATATACTCACTTTTAAGAATGTTAATATTAGTAATCCCTTTCATTCTGTTTTGACCTTGTGAAATCAAATGCTGCTTGTGTACAGCTATCTTTTATCTTACATCTTGCATCTAATTTTCTTTCAACGATCTAGTAAAATATTATTGTCGGCTTTTGTCATTATCAATCAGCTTTAAGTCAGTTTGTGCGAACGTTCCTTATTCTCCTGCAATTATCTGTTCCCTTATGCGAGCTTAAATTTTCGCTTGAACAACAAGAAATGAGATATACTGTATTTGATGCTATAAATGAACATGACACTTTCCACAGTTGCAAAGATAGAAGACTTTTTCGCCATTCTAGACAAGCAGGTTGACAGTGAAGAGGGTCCTTAACCCATTTTCAAGTGTAGTTTTATCCGTAGGTAGATTACAGGGAGCGCAATATACACAGGAAATATCGCTTTTAGTTTGAAAGGCATGGAAACGTTATCTGAAACAAATAATCCTTTTAAAAGGTTAAAATATTGTAACTTTTTTGTCCAGGGATTGGATGTTTCATTGACAAGACATGCCGTTGCTTTAAAATAGATAATACCAGCAGGGATTCCAAACCTCTATAATTAATATTCAAACAATGTCTTAGTTCCAATAAAGAGTAAATGTCCTCACAAACGAATGAGGTTTTCCTTAGATGCAGGAGTTTAATGATGACTTCCACTACTGCAGACACTGATCACAATACTTTCGTCCCTTGATTCCTCGGCTAAAAGGTTTTTCAGTAAAGAGCTGAATGGCCAGAACAATATTAGTTCATAATTCTTCCTTTCTATCTAAAGCCATTTCGCGTGTTTTTTGCACAAACAGACGTTTTCCCAGTATTTTGCCCTGTGGAATTAAGTACATGGTCATTATTTTCCTAAGAAATACATCCTCAAACTCTTTAGATCTATCGTTTTGAAACCAATTCATGCTAATCTGCCAAATATTTTCATTTCCATTTTCAATCATTCTTATCTTTTAGTCACCTTATATCCCATGTATTAAAGTATTCCTGGGGCCTTTTGGGAGTGACCTACAAGTATATAAAAAACAGCAACTGCTTCATCCTCCACGGAAATGCAAAAAAGAAAAGAACTATTAGTGGTTTTAATTAATCCTTTTCGAAATCTGCCTCACCTTTGAAATACAGAACAACGTTCCTTACCTGAAGTCAAATATTCTCCATTTAAAATTACTAACATTTTATCAAAATTCTCCTCTATTTTTACTGGATTCATGTGACTCAATTTTGTACCAAGAAAGAGAGGCAAGTAGGTTTGGCCTTTGCGAACAGCCATTAGTCGCTTAGGAGAGAACCTGGTAAAAGACTGCAAGTGAACTAGAAGCATAGGTAATGTGTATTAAGCTCTTGATCTCTTCTTCTTTTACCATAATCTTATTAATAAACTGCTGTTTGAAAGGATGACACTGTTAAAAGCCAACCTCACAAAACTCTGTTTGACATAAAATAGGTAATAATATCTGCTAATTTTCAAGCAAGACTTTTCAATATTACCTTATCAGTTTTTCTTTATTAAATTTGCTTTATTCTGTGCTCTTTGTTCTGTGTGTTAAATGTATTTATTTTTTTAATTTTCATGGTGCCTACTTCAACTTTCCAATTTAAAATCCCTCTTCCCTGTAGAAGACTTTTCAGTTTATCATAATTTATCGAAAATGCTTCCCTGTCATTGAGTTGTTACTTTCATTGACTCGCCATTTCGAGTATTCTCTTCTGATTCCTCTGAAACAGTCTCTTGCACAGCTATTGATCAATCATGCTTTTATAGCTATTCACGAAAGTGATGGAAACAATGATCCTGCTCCTCATTTTCACGATTAATGCACCCAATACTTCCTTTGTGATGCAATACATCTTTTTCAGTTTTTCAATGATATGTAATTTTCATTTTTTCCTCTTTTATATGCGTCGTTAATTAGCATTTTGTGTTTGCTATCTAATTTTCCTCCAATGATATGTACATATATATACATATCCTTAGGTTTTTCAGGTTCTTAACTTTAAGCGATTTTACTTGCAACATGATAGCAATTATTTTAGTCACTGCTGTAAGCTGATTGCTTTGTCTAGAAAAGTGCTAGTTACGTTGCTGCTCTTGAACATTTCAAAAGTGTTTACTCTGAAGCCCTTATTTCAAGTGCTGTTCTGTCAAGTACTTTAAGGTTTAAATTTTTGGTTTCAGTTCTCCTTTCAGTGTCTTTTCATACCGTAACGGTAACTATTGTTGCTCATGCTATTATTTACAAAATTTTGACGATTGATTGTAAATCAAAGGAAAATGAGAAAATAAGAGAGTGGGGATTAAGCAATATGTATTAGTGAGAAATCTTTTTAAAAGTGTGATTGAGGTATTTAACACATGTCTGGGCCAGAGGTAACTTTAAAGGGCCGAAGAAAATTTAGTTATGGACGCAAACCTCAACAAAGTGTCATTATGTCGAAAGATATGGAGCTAACAGGAGTCAGAAAGAAAGATTCATAGTATATGAAGACAGAAAATTAGTGCGAATTTTCTTTGGCGATAGGGACAGCATTCTTGAAGGAGAATAAGACTGTTCTCTACACTTTTGAACAGGTGCGCTAGAAATACATTTATCTCAAAGTGAATATGACGAAAAGCAATTTAGGGACTGATGTTTTTAGAAATTTTCTTTTCACGCGCATTAATCACCGTTTATGGTGCTTGTTTTAGTATACACAGATATTTTTTACACCTCGTGAAAAATAAAAAATATATTTTCAAACAAATTAGAATGATGAAGAAGGTCAAAACCCTTCGTAAATACCAGGTACATCATTTCTGATATTTAGAAAATATCATTAAATATGAAAAAAGGATTTTAAAGTAATAGTAAAGCCATTTAAAAGAACTATTTAACGTAGATTTTCATCAATAACTATAAATAGGGGTCGTAACTAAGTGGAATTAGCTACCTAATGGCTTCAAGACAAGAATCTTTCAAGAAGTTCTAACAAGTACACTGTTTTATGATACAGAAGCCTAGGATACCACGGTTAAAACTAAAGGAAATTATCTGCCTTCTCCTGCTTATGGCAACGATGAAATCTGGGAGTTTCTCGGAGTGTACGAGCTACAAAGAATGATTGGGACAGATATGATCTCCAGAGGCTTAACATTAGACCATGTCTCCATCGAAGAAAGATTTAAGATCAACCAAGATCAAGACCAGTAGTCCAGTATTTTATGAGGGCTACCTTAAGACAGTAACTATTAAATACTCCTTTTCAAACTTGAAAAGAAATTCTATAAAGGGTTGCAGCAACCATAAGGTATACAGTGAAGAACTTTATCTAACAGCACGTAAAAATTTCCATAGTGATCCAACAACATTAAATGTGATTCTTTCCTCTAACGCAATTTTGGTAAGTGAAAGGATTTATTTTCGTTGTGATCGTTGGTAAATACTGGATGGGATGGCAATCAAAATAATTTTTATCTGATTTCATTAGTAAATACAAGTAACCTCAATCTGTTCAGTGCTTTAATTACTGTAAATAGTAGGTCGCTTAACCCCCAACCCCCAACCCCTTACCCCAATTCCTTAATGGTAAAGAGGCTTTTAAAAGGGAATAAAAAGGGTACTTTGTAATATTTCAGTTATAAACTACATCTCAGAAAAGCCATACATAACCTTATAACCAAACAAGACGGCCATCAATATACCAATTCTCCATGGATCAAGCCAGTTCAGAAAGAAATAATTAAACACGATCATATACAGAAGTAAACTGATGATTGAGTAAAGATAAAGCTCAAAGTCATTCATTTTATTCGTTCACATGATATTAGAAATAGTGTTGGCTGATGGACTAACATTAAATTCGTTTTGCGTCAACAAAAAATTCATTTTCATTGTTCTAAAACTTACTCTTATCACTATGAGGAGAATAGAACTTTTGCAGTTGCCAAGACCCCTTACAAACTAACTTTTGTTAAGCAATGATTTAACTCATATCCCCCAAGATTCAGTGTTTAGGTTTCCTCAACTAATCTTTTTTTCCCGTTAAATATTTCTTCCTGTATATAATTGCGTGGATATTCATAATTGACAACAAATCAGTATGTGAATAAATGATTTTTGAAATGTTACAAGATAAAGTTCAATTTTGCTGCTAAACTAATGATGGGATATAACTACCTTCTCACGTAGCTACAACATCAAGAAGCGCCTTCAAACTATGGTTTGCTTTTAAAACTGATGTAAAAATACGAAAGTCAAAAAATTCGATATACATTCATATCCCTGGCTTTCTGTCAAGAAGGGGCATCACTTTATTGGATCTGCATTGACGACAGTATTTAATCCAGCTGACATAAATACTGATACTGAGGGGTGCAATTTTTACCTTTTTACCTTACCTTTACCTTTGTCTTGGTTTTAAAAAATGTCAACTTTTTCTCTGTCTGTCATCTCTATTTCCTTTACAGTTTCATACACATGGTGGATTTAAGCTCTTATGATTTATACTGTCTAGGGTTTAAAATTCTTAGTTTTGTTTCCTTAAAGTTCTCAGGACATACACACACACACACACACACACACACACACATACATATATATATATATATATCGCTGTCTACCTCTAAGTACTGAGTATAATACCCTTATTTAACCTAAAACACTACCCCTGATTTTGGAATAAAGTTACTTTGTGCTCATGACACGTAACCTCTTTTCGCTTTTCACTGGGAAACTGAATATAAAGCCATAAGATATATAGTTACAAATTCTGGTTTAAAGTAATTACCGCCAACTAGTTCTGTGAAAAAACTGCATTGATGACTTTTTAGCACTGTGGACACAGAAAGTGCCGCCTACAAACAGATTTCTGTCCCCCTATTTTTCAGATTATTAAAGTAGCAAGATTTTAAGACATTGTTTTATGCTTGTGATAGATCTGAAGAGAGATCTATACAATTTTTACCTAATACACTGGTGTTATTCCCCAACATATTCTAGCCATGATTTTGGGATACAGTCAATCAATCTGGGTGAAGGCTTTGCCTCTTCCTATTGGTCACGTAGTTTAAAATAACATAGAGAGCTTTATCTCGTGAAAAATTAAATATTTTACTTTACTGAGCAACATGCTCGTTTATAGTAGCTTCAATAAGTATATTAAGCGGATCTCTTTATTTTGAAACTCAAAGAAAGCCAGCTGATTGATCAAGACCTCAAGTCTGCATACTGGTTATTTAACGTCGCAAGACTTATCAATTATATTGAAAGATTGATCCGTAAGTATATAATACCCTTTTGTATGGCACTTATGCAGCTGCTTTCTTAGACAATAAGGCTATACACGCGCTCGTCACAAATTGAGGTGCAAACATTGTTTTAATGCATTAAGTTAGCTAAGATCAAGTTTCAAAATTAGTTTAGGGTCATCCAATCGGTTTTATGTAGTCATGGTAACTAAGACCTCCTGCAGAAATACTTACCTGATAATATCTTATGTAAATAGCAGAACTGAAGCTGTTACATGAATTTTAAGTCCTTTTCACTTGCACTTGTCGTCCACGGAGATAAACAATTGATCAAAAAAAATGGGAGATTTGTTCTGCTTTTCATGCAAATGAATCTGCTGACGATACTAGATTTCGATAAGGCAATACTGTCTTGTCATTAAGTGGCTGGAATAGAGTGTAGTAACAACTGTTGACTTTGTATGTCCCTTTCGAAGTAAGTCACTTTATTAAACAAATCCAAAATTTATCAGATTACATACAATGTAAGCTCTGACTTTAAAATCCCCTTATCAATTTTGTATAAATCTTCCGTACTATAATGCTAGCTTTCAAATGTGCTTTTCACGAATAGTAAGTCTGGTCAAGCAGGCTTTTTCAATTATGGCCTAGTTAATCAATATTGGAAGGGTTTTTCAAAAAAGTTTGAAAAACTGCCTTCCTATTGACAAAAAAAAAGAGTAAGATAGGCTTGATAAGAAATATTACTTACGGTAAAATATATTCTATGTGACTGAAAGAAAAGACCAAAATATATACGGCTAGTACTTCAATAACAAATAAGAAATATAGTTTAAGCTTTTTTCGCAAATATTTAGCAATAAAAACCCAGGCTGTATGAGATAATATTTTCTTATAGTGGCACACCTCTTAAAATAGATAAGTTGAAGCTGATAGCATACAAAAATAGTATGTAACTTACTCAATAGGGTCAGTTTTGTAAAATGTGATATTACTTCTAAAGTTCACTCAAAACACCATGCAAATTTCACACCAAAGGTCCTTTCATGGTTCCGTTTGGTATAACCTATGTTGATATCTTTCTGCTTTGCTTCATAATGATATGCAATATCTGTCAAATTTAGATTTTACTCACTTGACATTTTTAATAATACCTTTGGTATATCGGTCAGAGAAAGAGACAAAACTATAAGTTAATGTGTTATTGGTAATGACAGTAGGCAGTGTTCAATAAAAAAACGCTGAAGGAACTGAAAACGGAAAAAAATAGTTAAGTCATCAAAGTTAAAACTTACAATATATCTCTGACTTATGTTTAAAAATTGCATTACCTGAAACGCATCGTCAGAGAAATTGAATACTGATGTCAAGATGATACACGTGCTTCTGTTCCCATGACAACATATTCATATCCACCAACAACTTTGTTTTGTCGCCAAAGGCATTAACCTGCTACTAAAACAAACAATAGCTATTAGTTTGCATGAAGTGTAGCTTTATGGTTCAGAAGGTTGGATTTATCGAATAACAGATGTGAGTGTATTAAAGACTAAGATTTGGAAAAGATTTACAAAATAACTTCTGAACAGAATAGGTGATTAATTCTATTTTGGCTAGAGATTTAACTACCATCTTATTTGCTGTGAGTCCAATTTTTTCCCCTATCTGATTTCTATATTCCAAGCTCTGTTTGATGCAAATCGGGACATATAATGTACATTTTATATGCTATTTATAGAAATGAAAAATATTTGATTGCCAACGGCCAACTGCCAAGTGGTCTTGTGCTAACATAAACAAAAGTTTATTGCCATACAAAACATCAATTTTAAGAAACTGGTATTGTATTTCACATATTTTGTGGGCTAATGATGTTACTTTATCCTTTACTATCAAACACATAACTGGTGCACGTAGTCTTTCTGACTTGAAATACTTAACAAAATTACAGTATTGTGATGCTTCAAATTTCTTTGTTTATAAAGTTCTTATCTTATGTTGATAAAAGTTGGCACACATCCTGGGCACAATAAATTACTATTGACAAAAATGGGGTGAGGGTTTGTGCATAACATTGAATCGATCTTACATTGGCTGCATGTACTGAAAAAAGTCACCAAGCGTTGAAATTGAGCATCGGAGTGAACTTGTTGTAAGCAGAGCGTTATATGGTGTTATATGGTGTAATATAGTGTAGTTTGTGTAGGTTGGGCCAAAAGGAAGAAAGGAGGTTGGTAAAGAAGGTACAATATAAAAATACCAATCAAGCTAAAACAATTTTTAAGAATATACCTTCATCTCCTTCAATAATTAATGCAGGAACATAATCCGACAGCTTTGATCCAGTTGTATTTGGAAAAACATGGAAAATACAACTAGATTACATTAAGATCAATGCAAAAAAACGAAGAAAAAAAGAAAGCGTTTAATTCTCTTTTTGCCTTACTTCAGGTCATTATTTGGTTGGTGCCAAAGGTTGGTCGTACCTATAATAAGTATAAACAAAGACGGAAGCACTCTATCCTGGTAATTGATAACCCTAAAAATTTCTCTTGATGAAGAGACCGCCATTACTACACTGAGTAACATTTACTATTTTACATCCCATAACTAAACAAAATCGTCAATATTACGTAATACGAAGTAGTTGCTGGGTGGCTGGTCATCAGGCTACCATATAACAGGTTCCAGGTTGGACCCTTAGCCATGCCCTGGAAATATTGCGGTTAATTTTTTTCCTTGTTACAACAAAGACTACTGAGTTTATCCATGTTTTTTGGAGAAAAAACTGGAGACAGGTAAAACAAATAAATAAAATATTATGAAAAAGTTGGAATGTAACTGTCTTCTGCATAATGCGTGATGTAACCTTCTGCACTAAAACTGCTTCCAGCTTTGCTTGGTAAACTTCTAAAAAAAATACAATTTTGTGAAATCATACAAGAAAACTGTAAAATAGTAGATGTGACTGAAGCCGACAGTCAAATTCCAAAGGCTATTTAAAGCCAAAAAACCATACCAGAAACGCAAAAAACATCATATGGTTGCTAAGTCTAAAATGTTTATATATGCCCTGAAAACCAAATTAACCTCATCACCGATGGTACTGCTCTTACAAAAACTAGCGAGAGAAACAAAAATAGAATTTCTGTATAATAATATTAATATGATTTCAAATGCTGCTTGCAACAAAAACAGTAGCTTTTAGTTATGTGGGATAATCAATAGGAAAAGTTGCAGAGAGCCATTCAATAAAGAAGAGCTAAAATTTTGTAAAAGCAAATGATTTCAATATATACGTGGGAAGACCTCAAAAATAATAGAAGAATTAAACCAGTTTCTAGGCAAAAATTAAACATTAGAGTGGAAACGTCAGGAACGAAAAAACTAGAAACAGCAACTAGAACTTTCAATAAGGAAACTCTTGCTATCTGACATGTTGAGTTCAGTTAGACACTGTTTTAATATTCCAACGAAGTTTATAACGAAATCACTATAGACTAGTGGACAAAAGGATATTAGAATTTATGACAAATATGTGAAATCAAAATGAATTCGATCGCTGCCAAACTCTATGAGATGATGCTTTTGCATGAACTTTGACCAGGAACCGACATATTTGAAAAAAAAATCATATGGATTTGCCACAAATATATCAACAGCGGAACAAATAAAGTTGGGATATATTATTGCAGATGTAAAGCCTTAAGGCATGATCTTAAGGCAGGATCAAGGGTAGTCTAAAAACCATGATGAGTGTATATATAAACGTTAATTAGTACATACTGTGTAGTGATTAGATCCCGCTACACATTATGTACCACATCGAAGAATGCTAGCCAAAATTGCGTTGCTAAATACACCATGTGTATCAGGAGCAGAAACGACGCTGTGATAGTCTTACGCTGACCTAAAAGGGAAATATCACGAGATATATAGAATTTGGTACGTTTAAACCCCAACTACGTACTTGGAGCTACCTCGTGGAGAAATGTCTTAAACTAGTTGAAAAATCATAGATAATTTAAAGGGCGACCAAAGGTAGAATGGAGCATCAAACCATCAAATAAATAAAATATGAATATTGTAATTTTATTTTTTAAGTTGAGCGTCAGTGCCCTTAAACAAGGGGTCAAATGCAATTTTTACTTTACAAAGCGTTGCCCTTTTTGCTTTTCTTTCTCGCTGCTTTTTCTGTCAATTTTTTGTTTTTCTGTCATTCTTGAAGTCTCAAAACAGCAGTTAGAATTTGTAATCCAAATTAAATAAAATTTAGAATAACGAGAGATATGCAGGACAACTGATTTTTTTTTCTCTGTCAAACCAGAACAGAGAAATTGCTGATAATATAATTGTTGTATTAATTCAAATATGTATCAGTCAGATATCCCATCTCAAAAATCTACCCTATTCTGCTTTACTTGCACTAGTTATGCATAATCTATGCGTTTCTGTTCGTAAGATAATCGTCTAAAATATTTGTTTCAAAAAGGCTTGAATTCAACAGAATACTACATTTTATTTATAGAGCATTGTCTCTTTCACCTGCTTCATATGAGTTTTTGGTAATGGTCTTAAGCATAAAACTATCTAGATAGCCCGAATTATCATGAGAAGTGAATATCTACAGTTAAACTTCAACGCGGTCATCCAAACACAAGACCGCATCACCTGGTGTTTGCGTTTAAGTCTTCTTCTTTCTTCTGTATTTGCCATCAGTAAGCAAGGAGGCTAATAAATAATTCAGTTTATTGGACCTAGATGGTTGATAAGAAATGTCGTTTCACATAGTTTCTGTTGGTATTAAATGCAAAACCATGAGTTTGTTAAATAAACTGTAAACGAAAATGTTAGCAGGGTAAAGTAGATACCCATTTATATGAGTAAAATCTTAGGAAAGAAGTCATCAATTAACCTTGTTTCCTACAATGAGAAATGGTCAAATTCTCCCAATGAAAATCAGTTTGAGTCATAACGTGTGACAAAATTTGGTTTTCTTGGTTGTTTTCAAAGGTTTTCTGACAGCTAAACTATAGATAATTTACCGCAACATTCCATTTTCACACTTTTGATTTGTTATTATAAAACATCAATTTTACGATTAGGTTAATTGTAAAAATGCCATGCTATGCAGCAAGTTTTCATTAAATCTTACAATGACATCCAATGGTGAGGTGGCTGATATTCAACATGTGGCTTTGAATATACCGTGGTCTCAATAATGGCGTCTATTATCTTGTGAACTATAAAAGCATACTGAGTTTAACAGTAACTTGGAACATAAGAAAGACTTCTAAATTGTGTGGTAAATTTAAGGTGTCAAAGGAAAGCAGGAAGCAACGTAAGATTGATAATTAACGCTTGAAAAAAGTACTGTGCCGCTTTCAAAGACCCTGGCTTGCAAAATGCAGTCACTGTGACAAAATACTTTTCAGTAGCTGCTTCCCTTTTATTTACATTTACTCTTGCTAGTGTTATATATCGACGGTAATGTTTTTCAAAAACAGCGTCAGGCAGTTGATAGCAGATATCAAAAAGCTGGTATTTTGTTTCTTTCTTGAGAGGTTTTGGTAAGGTTGTTATTGACCAAATTTGCCAACGTACCTCTGCATGTAGTGTTAAGCGGCAAGCTTTGAACTAAGATTAAATTAAACCTAGTTAAATACTGAATTATGGATACGATTCAGTTGTATAATTTTAAATAACTAGATCTGTTAGGCAAGTATCTGGAGCAATTTTTAATGAGTTGAACAACTTATGACAGTAAATTGCTTCTCTTCCCCGTAGCAAACAGTCCATCCAAAATAAGTTGCATTAATTTCTGTAAAATTTGGAAGACTAGGGGCAAGTATTACTAATACAAAAAGTCAAAGGCCAAAAAAATGACAAACACTTGCTATGTTTTTTTACTATGCACAACTTTCATAACTATGAGTTATGGAAAGTAGGCTGACAATTTTTTTATACTATTTGAAAATTAAAGATCCTATCTTGAGCTTTGCAGCCTTTCCCTAGTTTTGTTACTGTCGATTACTTTCAATTATGATAGTACATTAAATAAAAAATACTTTCTTTTGAACTTGAAAGTCACAGATTAAGAGTATAACTCATCAAACTACCAAGAGTAAGAGCAAATAGGGTTTTGCCACAAATAGGGCTCTCTAAGAAAAATTTCTCTCAAAAAAACCCTGTAATTCAATTCCAATTTTCAATTTACACTTGCCTAGTCTCTTTATGTTTTATATAAAACCTGAGATTTCATACACAGAAAAATTTACAGATATGAGCACGTATTGCTTATAACCTCAGCTATGAATTTTTATACAGACGAAGATAGTTAACACGTTTATTGGTTATTTCTGTCTGAAAATTAAGAAAATTAAGAAAACATTTGTGAACTTTCTTTTGTCTGTATTCTTTATTTTAAATTTGTGAAGCATGTGTCCACTTCGAATATAATATGGGAATTTCTCCGATAACATATTGATCAGTTGACTCTTTTTTCATTAAAATGAATAAACGAATATTTATACATGTAAATCACGTCAACAATATTTACATTGTATATTTCTGCTACCAAAGTGCTTCCATATAAAGATAAATAAATACTTATTTATTTTTAAATATATATATATATATATGTATTTAGACGTATAGAAATAGATATTATATATATTATAAAGAGGTGGCACCTGATCAGTACTGCTGGGCAGGCATGTCTCTATGTCCATTTCGATTTTAAATGTCCAAAATGGTTTACATGGTAATCGACTGATGATCCATGGTATCTACTTTATTCTTTGTCATTATCATCATCTTAATCATTATTCTTAGTCATCTATCATTTTATATTTTTCGTCACGCTTCACCACAGTTCTATCCTTCACACATTACTATTTTTCTTTCTCTCTGCGGATAGCTCATTCTTGTGTTTTTCGTTGTGCTGTCCTTTGTGTTGTGGTGTGGATTGTTCATGTATGGATTGTCCCATTATTGTCATTTTATCAGCCAGTTCAATCTTTGGCTAAAGTTTTCTGAGTGTTTCACTCTAATACTATATCTATATATACATACATATATATATATATATATATATGTGTATATATATATATATATATATATATACATATGTAATAATAGCTTAAAATGCAAAAGTAGTGAACAGTGAAGAAGTTTAAAATGATACATGGCTTTTTATTTAGGCATATTTATTTGCCTTATTTAACTGGAAGCCTCGTTAAGTAGTTTTGCTCCTGTGTAGTAAATGAACCTTCTAGAATATCCCAGTCTCAGTTTCGGTGGTTTTAATATGCCTCATCATTTCTAATGTTTTCGTGTACTCATTCATTTAAAAAATTAATTCTAAAGTTTCTGCATGTGTCTGGTTCAATGCATTTTCACACAGTCATTAAGGACCTTGATCGATATTGATAATTTAAAAGTTTCTCGATTTATGGTTTGCGATTATTTGAGGTGCTTGTTCGTTTAGGGCTAGTGATCAATGCTTATGATTTTATGAGATTTAAACTATTAAAATACGAGGCAATATGATTAAGAATGGGTAGGACCATCGATCTGTAGGGGGTTGGACAGGAGGCAGCCATCTTGTATGGTCATAATTTGCCAAGGTTCAATTTATTGCTTGCTTTCTTATGACTATTTTCAAAATTTGAATTTATATTTCAGATTTTTTCGTTGACACAGTCAAGATATTTCGTTTAGTTTTTTTATTCTGTCAGGAAATAAGCCTGTTGCAATTTCTTTTAGCTGATGTTTGTGGAAATCGAATGGGTATTAGTTTATTAGACTTATATCATTTTCAAGGTATGCTGATAACTGAGTACGGACAACCTTCTCGATTATTTTAGAGATCATTTTCGATGCAACTTCTGGAAGCTGATTTATTAATTGGTGCAAGTTTTGAGAATTTCTAGTCGACTGAAAAAATCTTGTCTTAGATCGTAGTTTTTGCAAAAATAATCAGTTGTGTTTTTTCTAGTTTTTGTGTCAGCAGTAGATGCAGAATGTATGATAACGCAATATGGAGATTCTTTTCGCTTACTGGAAAAAATCCTTTTTATGCTGCTACAAAAACTATCTGGGCAGGTGCAGAACTTATTAGCAGGTTCTTGAATTAATCTTTTTGCTCTTTTCTTACGACTCTACTGTTTCTTTTGCTGTTATATTCGACTTTGTCTGCTTGCAGTTTTAGCTTACTGTTGAAGTTACTCTGCGTTGAAGTTAAGCTCATTTAGCCATTTGTTGCTACAAATCAGGGGTCATCCAAAGGTATGGTTTCCTACGAATTCGATTTTCAATTTTCGGAGCTGTGCTGTTTAGCAAGATGTAATAATGACCTTTGCGCTTTTTAAGCAATATTCACGTTGGAAAAAATCACGAGAGTTTCAACAGTTTATCGCAAAACCGTTCCTTATTATAACTTATTTATTCTCTGCACTTAACGTCTTTCGTTGCATACTTTTTCCAGTTTAACTGTCTCACAAAATGAATCATAATCACTGAACATTTGACCTGTTTGTAATGGATCAATTACTCTTGAAGAAGTGTTACTCGTGTGAGTTGCCTGCTTTATTAGTTGTAAAATCTTCCACTTGGATAGAAGTGTTTCCTTTCCACGACACAACATAGATACCATTCGAATGTGGTACTAGTTATGTTTTAGATAAATAAGAGCAGTTTTGAAAAGAATACAGAAAGGCGGGATGACAGAAAGAAGAATCAAGAGTTACCTTTGTTTGCTTGTCTTCGGGTAAACGTAAAAATCAAGGTGATACGATCATATGTCATTACCTAAAGGCCAAGAAGCGACCCATGAACCCTAACAAGAACTATCATCCAAGAAAAATCCTATTTTAGTCTGACTAAAAATACAACTTATTGACACTTCTCAATTAATGTTGCACTGAGAAAGATTATTGTTATGGATTCAAGGCGATTGGTAGAGTTGATGGTTACAAAGGACGTTTCAAGCCATGTCTGAGCAGCTGCTCAAGTTACATTTGACTTGTTAAACTCCGTTTTGTAAGTTGACCTAATATAATACATACTAAATCATAAATGTTACAAGATATTGCAGGTAAGCTATTAAGCTACCGTTTTAACTTTCCTACATTAGAGCAAATGATTTGGAATTATTTTGGGTGACCTAACACAAGAAGGCACTGTAAAGATAATAACACAAGATTACATTACTTCATACTGTTTCAATTATCTGTGATTGTAATATGCTCATCCGGGAATAACGATGGCGGAACAGTTACAGGTTATTCAAAGAGTTCTCTTTTTATATACACCTGATGTGGGCAAAGCAAAACAATAAAGCCAAGCTTTCTTAAAGGGTGTGTTCAGCTGACAACAAAAATACCTTTATTTTTTTAACTTACATGACATACTTCCGAATTAAAAAAAGGTTTGAGGGAAGATAGGCTTGATTGGTCGTGTTCATATTATTACTTTAGGTACTTCCTTGCTTGTTGAAATGAAGTGAAATCCATAATCCATTTCCTAAGAATACACTCCTGGTGCTTCCCAGTTATTGAGGCGTGTTTCAGTTTGGCTCTCTGCCATCAGATGTCATTATAAAGCCCAACTGTGTGATTCTGATTCCTTGTTCCTGCTCAAGCTTATTGTTTTATTCAATTGCTACACTCAATATACAGCGAAGGTGTTGACAAAATGAAGACGGCAACTGAGTACAAAACTATATCACTACCATGCACAATTACGTTAGTTGTATAGCCTGGAAAACAAACAAGGTGATCTCGCACCTGATGCGCTCTAAGGGCAAAGACAGAGAAAATCCTTAAGCAAAAAAAAGTAATATAGGAGGTTTTAATAACCAGATGGTGTGCTACCTACGTTTGAACTGGTTCTTTTAAACCAAAATATTCTGCTCGCTTTCAGGTACATATTTGAAAGCGAGGCCACACGATAAAAAAGTAAATCTTTATCCAAAACACTTACCCTTAGTTCAATTCATGTACGCGTGAACGAAAAAACTAAGTGACAAATGAATTTGGAAACGAACTTTCAAAATTTGTTTTCGTGTTTATTTGATGGCATCATTTTTGTTACTTTGTCATCCTTGGGTGCTTTTTAATGGAATTATGAAGGTCACAAATTATTATTTAATTGATATCAAAGTAGAATTTAAATACGTCTACTTCACTCCGGGCTACAAGCCAAAATTGGTCACCAGATGACCCTTAAAAAGTAAAAAAATAGAGCATAAAAGAAATGTGGTATAGAAATAACATTATATCAAGAATTTTAGACAATTGAACTTTTTAAGTTATTCCTTTTTTTAACAATACACAAGATGTCTTCAAAATTCTTCACGTCATTGACTCATTAGAAGTTATAGATATAGGAGTTTTTATATCATAAGTCGCAAGTGTTTTCTACGCTACGTTTCGAGAGAAATGTCTCCCATCATCAGCCTGATGGTGGAAGAAGAGTCTCTCGAAATGTAGCTAGTGGAAGCTTACAATTACTAACATGAAAAAGTTTCTACATCTACACAAGATGTCAGTAAGATATTTTATTTTGAAATAAATATGAAATAAATATGAAATAAATATGAAATAAATATGAAATAAATATGAAATAAATATGAAATAAATATGAAATAAATATGAAATAAATATGAAATAAATATGAAATAAATATGAAATAAATATGAAATAAATATGAAATAAATCTAATTTGACTTTAACACTAAAATTTCTAAAACAATTTAATTTGCAATGATTCTGAGCCTGATTTACAAAAGTTGAATTCCATCAAATATTTTTATCAGCTCTGTTTCAAAGCAAAAGAAATAAGATCAGCTGGACGATGTGTCTTTAAATGCCTTGAGATGTGTCAATTCTAAAAGAAAATTGAAAATTTTGTTTAATAGATTTCAATTGAAAATGAAGCGAATAATAACTGTAAGTAATTAATATTTTCCCTGTAAGAAAATCATTTATTACTGGATGGTCCTCCCGAGAAGGCAGTTCAATACCTATATATTCAGGAAGCTTTAACGAGAGTGTGCTGAATTTCACAGTAACACTGTCGAATATAAGGGCCTAGTAGAGGACTATTCTATATACAAATTGACAATTCGTCTAAAACTATGGTCACATATATATGAATTTTATGGCTAACAATATTGTTTACGACGTATTTATTCTAAAAGACACTTTACAAACAAAAGGGGGTCAGATGGAGCAACTAACTGTCCTATTGTAGTTGCAAGACGGCACTTTATTCTAGAAAAAGTGATTTGCGATTAACTAAAAAGCTAATTTGAAGCCATAACTACTAAATATCTAATTCATTGAGAAAATCGAAGCCCCTGAAATGAGTCCCGTGTTTCTATTCTCAAAATTTAGAAAAGAAATAAGGTCAATTCCATAAACTGTATACCAGGTGTATTATGAAATATTTTTATATTTATGTATACAAAATATTTGCTTGGCTTAGAATAAAGGGTCCTGTTGGGGCAAAATGATTGTTTGTAGCCATTTTCGTTGCCCGTCAGAGGAGATGAAACAGTATTTAAAGTTTACTTCCCTGCTCAAATTACATCGACAAAGCCGGAGTCAATTTTACGAACTGTTTTGCAAGTTTATATTAATGTTGCTATTACTTGGAGATTACTGCTCCTAATAAATAAGAAAGAAGTTAGGAAACTGCTATCTAGACACAGTTGGAAAATTTAGTTTGGAGCATTGATGAAGGATTGTAGTAACTTAGTGCTGTAGAATAAATGACTCACCTTTAGCAATAATATCACTTAATGAAAGAAATACAAACAAAGTACATGGATATTCTTCAATGTTATGCCACAAATTTAAAATCACTTGGTCATACAGCAGAATTGGAAAAGGGGATAAAGTTCTACAGGTCACATCAACCACTGACATTCTGACGACTCTTTGACGAGTCCAAATGTTCTAGTAATATAAAAAATGACACTAGATTTTTGAATCAATATTAATAAGGTACCTTATTTATAAAAAACAGCAAACAGCCTGAGCATTTTTGTAATTACCTAGTGGGACCATAGTTCATAACAAAATTATGGTAGATTTTATAGAAGCATTTTAACCAAGGTATTAGAAGCGACTTTAAAGATAAGAAAAGATGAGAGAGGGAGAGAGGGGGGAGGCAGAGAGACAGAGACAGAGAGAAAGAGAGAGAAAGACAGAGAGGGACAGAGAGGGAAAGACAGAGAGGGACACGGAGAGAAACAGTGACAGAGGGACAGAGAGAAAAGAGAGATTGTGTGTGTGTGTGTGTGTGTGTGTGTTTAGTTGTTTAACTTTGAAATAACTTGACATTTAACTTTAAAATATCGTTTTGCAATACCTAAATGTCACAACTGACTTTGACAATGCCTAACGAAAAGGGCCGTCTCTCTATTTCGATTAACTAGTTTCTTCTTACTTTTTGCCTTTTTTCATTCTTCCCGCATTCGCAAGTTTCTTCGTACTTTTTGTCTTTTTTCATTCTGCGCACATTCGCTTCTTTTCTTTCTTTATCTACTCCTGCTCCTGTCCATTTTGTTTTTTTCTCCATTACCTTATATTTAAACTATTCCTTTTGGTTTCTCTTCTACCCCTTTCCCTTCCCGCTTTCCTCATCGCAAATCATTAACAATTCGATTAATTTTAAATCAAATATCATTCTAGCCTCTTACGAAGACAATATTGTCAAATCGCATTCTTACAATTGTTTGTTTATTATCTGGTTCGTTTATCTGTCTGGCAAGAAGAAAATTAGTTATGATAACGATCTAAAGTGCTTGTTATCTCCCTAAAGTTTACTCTCACTAATTTTTCCTATTTTAGTCAAATGCCAAGTTGTTATTAAAAGGTAAAATAAAAATACATACTAGCACGCAAGCAGGTACAAAAGTTCTTTGAAAACTTAAAGAAAAAGAACTAAACTTACAGATTAAATTCTTATTGCTTGTTGATTTAAAAGGTTTCAGAAAAACATCTTAAGTTACTAAACGAAAGCAAGAATTTCACATCAGTGAAACTATTTGATAAATATCTATTTAAAACGATATGTTGTAGAGCATTGTCAACAGTAACAAGGAATCTCTAAGTATATTAAACTTCTCTTTTTAACAAGCTACGACAAATACCTTTTCTTTTGCCTTCACAGAGCATTGTACTTGTATCTGAAAGTGCAGTTTTAAGACTATTACCCACTGAAGAGTATTATGTAGAACAGATTAGACATTTTTACAGCACATTAGACGTTTTTAGAGGAAACTTTGGCAGATGAAATGAATTGACTTAAATATAAGCCCTTTGTAATACTGAGGTGCAAAATCTTCGGTTGTCAATAGTGTGCAATTATTATGTTTTTCAGCACGAAAACCTTTTGAAAGTAGCATTTCATCATGATAACGTGCTGTTTATAATTAGGTGGGGTAAATGTGAGTTTACTGAACTGGAAATTTTAAAGAAAAAATGAAGATTATTTAAATTAGAAATATAAATGAAAGTTGTTGATACCTTTCCATAATTTTTAACCATTGTGTAGTAAAATGCACACGAGACAATCCCTTTAAGAAAATCAAGAAGTTAGGGCGTTTTCAATGAATATTAATTTCGGTATAGAAAAGACTGTGTGCAGATAGATTCGCCCTCTTGAACTTTAAAAAATCTATTGCCATTTTGGCTTCTTAGTCTCCAACTTTTGGTATTCTGCCTGAATTATAACTGGACGTCCTTTAACATATTACTTCGATTTCCTACTAACCTTTCTTTACAGATACCTTTGTCAGAAAAGTAGAATTTTTAAACCATGTGTGTCGACACACCTCTTTTCGTGGTATTTTTTGATTTCTTGGTTATTTGATTTTTCCCAGCCTGGGGGAAGATTTGCCAACCCATAAGATTGAGAGTTCACTGATCCAGCTACTCTTACATCTATCTGTAATTGGTGAATATTATCTAACTAATATCCAGTAAACTGCTAGCTCAGCCTATTTAGAGGCTCGGGTTTCATGTTTTCATAGTCAAAATAAATGCAAAAGCATATTTTACCTTTCTTTCTTTATACTACTCTAAAGTATGGGCCTAAGACGTCCCCTCTCTACCCTACTTTTCTATGTAAAGAGCTTTGGAGTATGTTTTGTTCAAAAAGTGATTTCTTTTAAATGTACCCTTGTAAATCCTTGGGTTGGGCTGGTAAAAGCAGAAAGACAACAACTATTTCTTTAAAAAATATATATATATATTATATACACTGGTACGAACCCATGAGAATGAATAAAAAATACTTGCGCAGAACCACTACGACTCCATAAATTGAGTGTTCTTAAAAAGCAAGAAGCAATTCTTCAAGAAGTGTGGTAGCTGTTGAAAACTCTAGAGGTCAATAAAATAAGTCGGCTTTTTCTCGACAAAATCTTCTTTCAAAATACAAGAAAATGACTAGCCGCTCTTTCTTATCTTATCACTTTGCAGCAAAGAGCAAAATAACGACACGCCCACATAGTTTGTTACACAAGAGCCTTCACCAGCGCTACTTTGAATAAGAAACATATTGTTTCCCTATGTTCAAGGCTCCTACAATATGTATAAAGAAGCATAACGCTGTTTGCATCTTACTTATATCGAAGTCTTCGGTTCTCAATGCCACTTTTTATGGCAACTGAGTTCATCCTTGCTTTGTTGTTTTTTAGAGCTGCAGGCTGCTTATGTAGGATCAACTGTTGCAACCGGGTAGTATGTTAAAGTGCATAAAAACGTGCATAAATCTCAGACCTTACTCGTCTAAGACCACCTTAGGCAGTTCTTCGACTCAAAATTATATAAACGTCTAAAATATAATTGGGTTTTTTTATTTGGGTTTTTTTTTAACAAAACAAAATGCATATGTTTGCTACAGCACACTATTTGAATTTAGGATTAGTTTATAGCACTGAAAAAACAAGCTTAAATTTCCAACATGTTTTTGCAGCTTTTCCAACAGAGAATTTCTCTATGACCTTCATCAAATATATTATTTTGATTATTAGGGTAAAAATTGTAAAGGAATGCACACAGGATTTTTGCCATTAAAAGAACTTCGGCTATCCTACCATGTTTTGTAAAAGCGCGAGATAATCTTATTATGTAGCATAAATGCTCCTCGGTGTACTAAGGAAAATAATGTAAGACTTATTTTGTTGTTTCTATGTGAACAAAATATGCCATTCTACTTGATACGCATCGTGAGCATACCTATTGATTGACTCATAATTGAAATTGTTTGTGTTTCATATTCAGCTCTATGCCTGCCTTCACTGTGCTCAAGTGAAAATGAAAACGATAGATACTGTTTCAATACACGAAAAGATTAACTAAATTAAGTAGGTAGGATTTCCGATCTTTTCCGTCTTATGTCACTAAGTGAAAACAAAAAACGAAAGAGTATGCCCACGAGGTAAATGATTCATTTCTTCTAGTTTCCTTTGGCTTTTTGAAGTTTTGGAGTTTCTTTCATTGATTAAATAGGTATTGTACCTGTCAATTCATGGTATGCAAAAATGGGAAGTACTTTGGATTTTAAGCCAGACAGGCGTGTGTTTGGAACTTCATGCTTCATCCGTTCTTGTATCCTCGTCTGAAGCTCAAGGATGATCTTTATCTTACAATTCCTTAGGTAGAAGTAACAATTAAACGTTTCGCTCTGGTACACCCTTGATGGACAATTTGGGATACATAAGTTTTATACTTAAATTGAATTCACGTGATACTCTTAAGACAGATGATAAAACAAAAAGGAATTTTTTTTGCCAGCAGAAGCAATTTTGTTGCCTGGTGCAAATTTACTCTGGTAACACATTATTATGTTATTTTTCTTCCGTTCTACAAAATTCAGCCCAATAATATCAGATGTTTTAGCAAAAGTAAACGAATCTCTTCAATAACCACACAATAAAAAGGTTGTCATTATGTACTTTCCAAATGAACAGGAAGGAAAAAATAAAATGGGATAACAAAGAAAATATCTCTAGAAATTTTAGTCCATGTCCTACGCTTGTGAGGTGAGAAACCTTAATAGTTGTTTTAGTGGGTAAGCAAAACAACAGATCAAATTTACATTCCAAAATTGGCTTTATCATTCAAATAGCCCTTCAGTAGATGTGTGTTTGCTCATTTGGTAAAAGTATCAGAATGAGCACATTCAGCATTTACTGAGTTGACATGGGCTTTGTTGTGTAGGCCTTCCTGGACAATTGACTTTCACCATAGAGCCTTGCTAGAAAAATCTGACCTTGTTAATTTCATCTGAAAAATGAGATCCTGTGTTAGGTATTTTTCTTCAAAAGTCTGACCTTATGAAACAGTGTTTAACTTATGTAGATGATCACTTGAAGAATTTATGTATCACTTTTCATCTGTGATCATAACCATAGCCAAGCAAAAATATCTTGAAAAAAGAGAGACTACAGCAATAGTGCAAGAATGACGATACTAACAATTCTACTGGCATATAGATTGAAAATATAAACACGTAAAAGGCATAAATATATACCCAAACTAATATGAATAATTATATATATGGCGAAAAAGAGAGAGAGGGGACTCTATGATAGAGGGAGAGAGAGAGTGAGAAAGAGAGACAGAGCTGGAGAGCTAGAGAGCTAGAGAGAGGTGTGATATCCACTGAAACACAAGAAATAGTTATTTTCAATTTTTACGTCAGCCTCCTCAAATATTGTCCATTTAATGTAGTTCTGCTAAATCCCCCTATCCTGCATTTTGCACATGCACACAGACCCACACACAAATATATATACGCACATACATTTATATACAGTTCACCACGTAATCTGCTTTTCCATAAAAAGAAAATACGCGCGCAGTCCTCTTTCTCTTTTTACTTCTTAATCAAGTTATATAAATTGAAACTTGCCAAAAGTGATTTGTTTGAAGTTTTTATTGAAAAGACCATTTTAATTTGTTAACTTCTCTATTGCTCAAGGGTTTAGTTGTACCCTGACTTTCCTGTTTCAGAATAAAATTTTAATTTAAGTGGTTTGCTTTAAATAAACAGTGTTAACTACCAAATTTATCCCTTCAGTTTTTTTACACATAAATAAACCTACGTTACAAAAAATTATATGGCCTATATTTACAGTTTTAAAGTACAGGATTGAAAGTCTGGCACCTATGTAGGTATCAACTATCTCACCCACCCACCTCGCTTTCTCTTCCTTGAAATAAATGAGGTCCTTATACCTCCCCAAGCCATGCCCATGAACGATTAATTTCTATTCAAAACTCAAATCAAAAGTAATAAAGCTGAGATTAACTTTGGTTAAATTTCCCAATTACATTACCCAAAGGTATTTCTTTCTATGAGCAGTTGATTTGGGATAAAATCAAATTATTTGATTTTCAAGACCATTTAACGCACCCGATAAGTAGGGACGGCAAAGATGAAAGAGAAAAACCCTTGCCATTACCTCGAGTATATGGGATGTCAATGGCTGGAGTAAAAGGTTACCACCATACCTAAACATGATGCTCCAATGCATTGAGTAAGTCAACTCACATTGTTAAAAGGTGAAAAAAGTTTTAAATTTGAGGAGAAAAACATTTGAGAACAACATGGAGAGGAATATATCTCATGCTCCATCATATTTTGTTTGAGGATTACAGACAGAAATTTAATTTTGGCTTTTCATTTTTCCCCTGCAACATCTGGAATATTTATCATAGACTGAAAACAATCATTTATCTATTGCTCTTGCTCTCGAATATCCTTTCTTGAGGAATGCAGAAAATGCTTCTTGACGGAAGCCTTGACCAAACATTTGAATTGAACTGAGTTAAATTTACAAAAGGTCATTGAATGGCTATGTTGCAAAGTGTTTTTGAATTTATTATAAGAGAAAACAAACAGATAGATAAATATCATACAAAAATATATATTTTTGAATAGATATATATGAAACGAAATAACATATTGAAGAAACAAGCATATCCTCCACAAATAAAATTACAATCTAAAGAAAATATTATTCTAGTGTGCATGAAACAAAGTTGTTGTAAGATATACTGTATCATCAAAACCAAGCCTCCTTTCTAAAGAAAAGCGATCGCAATAATAATATGAATGATGAGTAACAGTTATACGAGAACTTTAATTTTCTACTGTTTCATTGGTAAACCAAGACCTGGAATCATGTTGTCAAAACTCAAGGTCAGCTTTCAAAGTTCAAAGGTGAAGGAAATGAACGTTGCCTAATACTCTCCTTTCGTTAGCAGACACACCCTTTAAGCAAAACAACCAGGATTTCTTCGTGTGTAGAATTAGTATTTATCATCAAAGGGCCTATTTTGGAGCTTTTAACCACTTCCAGAGTTCATTTGGCAGCTTGATACTAATTTTTGTGTTACATTTATAACCTTCTTTTCATATTTAAGAAGCAGATCATAACCTAGTTAAAATAAATAAATTTTCAAACAAAAGGGAAAATAGATTACATATTCTTTATCTTTTGGTGAATCTAATAAGTACAAAACCTGCGATTATCGACAGCCTGTACAAGCACTTGGTATGGGAAAAGTACTTTTAGAAAATATGTTATGACAGAAATAAATAGGAATGTTCACCTGATGAAAATACCTAATGGGTGTAGTGTTAAATGTCTATTACAAGGTCTCTTACTTCTATTCTATTTCTACTTCTTTTCTTTTTTTTTTTTTTTTTTGTATTCTCACAACCTGATTCGACTCATGTAGTTTTCATTGTGCAGCTGTTAAGAGTAAAAAAAATAAAAACAACATAAAACCCATTTGAATACACAAAATAATTTGCTACAATTACCAAATTATCCAACCCTACTTGGTTTCCTCATTTTTAAAGGTATTTTTTTGCTACTTGGCTTTTCTTTCTTTCATTTTAATGAGTTGTAACCAGTACGTTTATGCAGGTTCATTTTTGCGTTTATCTTTAGTAGGGTATGATCAACTTCAGTCTTTCTATATCTAAAATGGCATTGTACATTAATTTCCATCTGTTCCCACTGATCCTCTCTGGTGAGAAGCAGTTTTTGTTTTACGCAGTACAACATTGTGAGTCTATGTTGGCCAAATTTGAACTCTTTGCTCAAGCTTCTTGGTTACCTTGCGAGGCCTTCTCTTTTGGTGGTTCTCGGTGACGGGTAATTATTAATATTACCAACCATAACATTAATTCCATCGTCACTGTTCCTTCCCTACTATAGGGTATTTTCTACCAAGATTTATATTAGCCTTGGCTGCTACCTCTTCAAAATGAAAATTTTTGAAAATTCAAATTCCATTCTTTGAGAGATGAAAGAAGTTTCAAAATATATATCCAAATTGATATTCTGCTTCATATTCATTGTGCTTTTACTCCTTTCCAATTCATTGATGGATAGTGGACGAAACTTGAAAAACAAGTAGAATGTAAGCACTAAATATTATCTTTGGATCTGTACCTGGAGCAAAGTTGAAATATTTACGACTTACAGATAAAACGGTTTAATACGTAAATATTTGCGTTTCTTACAATCTATGCTTACTCATCTAAATATTTTTACATTTTACTGTCATTAGCTACATTGTTTTTAATAAAAGAACAATTTGGCAAAACCTATTTATCATATATTCCACTCCTTTCGTAGACAAGACGTTTCGCTAGAATTTTCATACACCATAATATTTCACATCAAACCTCCTATGTTATATATTCCTCACTATAACTATTATTTAAACCAAGCTCTAAACATATAATTTTTTAGAGCTTAAGTAAAAATTTCTGTTCTGAAATTATTTCAGGGAAGAACTGTGTATATTCTACTAAGAATGATAAACAGGCCATACTTGCTCATTTTCTTTAGCAAATATCTGCGTTATTTTGATAGCCCTTCAATTCTTGTATTCAACGTAAACTTTACTTTCATTACAATTTTCGAGACAGTCACCATTGTGAAAAAATGTTGTGTAGAAATACTATTGCTTTAAGTAAAAATCGGGCTTTCCAAAGTGCTGGCCAAATAGCAACCCAATGCACTCAAAGTTTCTTTCGAAGTCACGCATTTGTAAGTTATGAAGGTGACTTGTGAACAACGGAAAAATTTGTTAAAGTAGCTATTATTTTTTCTAACCAGGCTGAAAAACTCTTCATATGGGATAGAGAAGTGCTTTAATAGTTTTAAAACATTTAAACCCTTCATGGGACAGAATGCATAAATTTTTGTTTTTCAGAATACATACATTTTTGTTTTTCGTATTCGCAGGTGGAGTTTATCTTTTTTTCGGAGATAAATAACATCAAAGAAGACTACCACTTACAATGTTTGGTAAAAATAAGAAACGAAGAATGTGGAGTTTTTAAAAAAAACTGTCTCTTTTTTAATAATCGTTTTCAGTTTTCTCACATAATAACAAATTCTTTCTTATTCCTTCAGTGCAATCAATGCGGCTTTAAGTGTTACATTTTAAGCATTTAGCTCATCCTCTCAAATACCATTATTTTGCAATTGAAAAAACGAAGGAAAATTGGTTTCTTCTGAAGGGTCTGTATGAGTACGCTACTGCCCTTTAGCTATTTAATGACTGATTATACCCTGTATCAAATTGTATTCCAGTACAGTCTCTGTAAAGCTCAAACCTTAACAAAAATACGAAAACTTGCTTGAATATTTGTTGTGTTATGATATATATGATTAATTAATCATTTGTCTGGCCCAGAAAATGTCATTTGAAAAGGCTAAAAAGAAACTTTGTTGAAATATATATATATATATATAAAATAGTTTTTAAACTTTTACTGAATACTAAAATGAATTAACAGTAGAACAGTTTACTGTATATTGAATTCAGATTAGGTTTCTCTTTATTTATAAAGTTTAGTGTTTTTAGTTTCTTCTTAGACAATTTTAGAGGACATGACATAAACTGTTTTATATGAAGCACCTTTTCAAGTTATTTCTATTCAGCATCATTTTCGAAACTTTCAAGGTTTGGTCTTTCGGTGTGAACTTAATTTATTCCAAATGGCTTCTAATAGTTTATTTTCATTTCAGAAATTGTTAGTTTATTGGAGAAGTTATAAAATAAACTATATTTTGATAAACCTCTTCATCCATAAACCCAAATCGCCTATGTATCACTCCCATTAAAAACATAATATAGTAGTAAAATGTACTTGTCCTTAGCGAAGCAGTACTACTATATTCTTACTTACTTATCCTCTTAGAGCCACGGTGGGCTCATAAGGCTTATCCGAATCTTCGGCCATCTCTTTCCAGCCCTTGCTACTGTGTTAGCCTCGCTGTATGTTTGCCATCCCAATTGGTTTCTTTCTGCCTCAGCGCTCCTTCGCTATGTTGTTTTCGGCCGACCTCACGTCTCCGAAACCTGTTCATCTCATCTCACTTATTACATCAAGGTTGCATTTCCTCATTTCTCTGGCAATTATCGTAGTCTTCTCGGTGGCATACATGGTCCCAATATTCCAGCAGCCTACTCGGATAAACTCCTTTGGTGTCAATAATGATCCCATGCATTACACTTTCGATTTGGAGACTCCCGTTAGGTTTTCATCTGCAGGTGGCATATGAGCGTCTTCCCGTCTCAGATTATTATCCTCAGGAATTTCACATTACATGTCACTGCGACCATAGAAAGCTTCATTTACTGTCTACGTTTCCGTAATCAGACGTCTTTCAACAGGAAGAGGTGATTAGCCTCTTGCCCTGCCCTCCTCCTTTCTCATCAGGTCTTGAAACCGGCCATGGTGAAGTTAGTAGTACTATATACCCTTATGGAAAAGTCATCTTATAGCAAATAGCATACTCAGAAAGCATTAATAGAAAACAAGTTGTTTTACAACAAATTTGCAAAAACCAAGTACACCTTAAAGTCATAAGGGATCGATTTTTACTCCGTCTTCCTTGTAGCCATTCATGAACGGTTGAAAATTTTATTTTTGTGGAAAACCTGTTTTCTACAATAACTAGTCTACTTTTTAAAAAATTTTCTCTCTCTCTCTCTCTCTCTCTCTCTCTCTCTCTCTCTCTCTCTCTCTCTCTCTCTCTCTCTTTCTTTCTCTCTTTCTCT